>CAKAJI010000846.1:0-2500 GCA_916610255.1 Lasioglossum lativentre
GACGCCAGTTCTCTCGGACGCGTATTTACCGAGTTAACTTCCGGCGAGTCGCTTAGGTATCGCTGGAACGATAAAATTGCTAAGTACCGCGCCGTGTCGGTTAGACGGTTCGCGGTAAGAGTAAACTTTTTTCCTATCGTTCCTAGATGATTTTAAACGTTATATTCGTGGTAAACTGTGCATACGAAACCGTGTGTCGTGACGCCAGTTCTCTCGGACGCGTATTTACCGAGTTAACTTCCGGCGAGTCGCTTAGGTATCGCTGGAACGATAAAATTGCTAAGTACCGCGCCGTGTCGGTTAGACGGTTCGCGGTAAGAGTAAACTTTTTTCCTATCGTTCCTAGATGATTTTAAACGTTATATTCGTGGTAAACTGTGCATACGAAACCGTGTGTCGTGACGCCAGTTCTCTCGGACGCGTATTTACCGAGTTAACTTCCGGCGAGTCGCTTAGGTATCGCAGGAACGATAAAATTGCTAAGTAACGCGCCCTGTCGGTTAGACGGTTCGCGGTAAGAGTAAACTTTTTTCCTATCGTTCCTAGATGATTTTAAACGTTATATTCGTGGTAAACTGTGCATACGAAACCGTGTGTCGTGACGCCAGTTCTCTCGGACGCGTATTTACCGAGTTAACTTCCGGCGAGTCGCTTAGGTATCGCTGGAACGATAAAATTGCTAAGTACCGCGCCGTGTCGGTTAGACGGTTCGCGGTAAGAGTAAACTTTTTTCCTATCGTTCCTAGATGATTTTAAACGTTATATTCGTGGTAAACTGTGCATACGAAACCGTGTGTCGTGACGCCAGTTCTCTCGGACGCGTATTTACCGAGTTAACTTCCGGCGAGTCGCTTAGGTATCGCTGGAACGATAAAATTGCTAAGTACCGCGCCGTGTCGGTTAGACGGTTCGCGGTAAGAGTAAACTTTTTTCCTATCGTTCCTAGATGATTTTAAACGTTATATTCGTGGTAAACTGTGCATACGAAACCGTGTGTCGTGACGCCAGTTCTCTCGGACGCGTATTTACCGAGTTAACTTCCGGCGAGTCGCTTAGGTATCGCTGGAACGATAAAATTGCTAAGTACCGCGCCGTGTCGGTTAGACGGTTCGCGGTAAGAGTAAACTTTTTTCCTATCGTTCCTAGATGATTTTAAACGTTATATTCGTGGTAAACTGTGCATACGAAACCGTGTGTCGTGACGCCAGTTCTCTCGGACGCGTATTTACCGAGTTAACTTCCGGCGAGTCGCTTAGGTATCGCAGGAACGATAAAATTGCTAAGTACCGCGCCGTGTCGGTTAGACGGTTCGCGGTAAGAGTAAACTTTTTTCCTATCGTTCCTAGATGATTTTAAACGTTATATTCGTGGTAAACTGTGCATACGAAACCGTGTGTCGTGACGCCAGTTCTCTCGGACGCGTATTTACCGAGTTAACTTCCGGCGAGTCGCTTAGGTATCGCTGGAACGATCGGCGAGTCGCTTAGGTATCGCTGGAACGATAAAATTGCTAAGTACCGCGCCGTGTCGGTTAGACGGTTCGCGGTAAGAGTAAACTTTTTTCCTATCGTTCCTAGATGATTTTAAACGTTATATTCGTGGTAAACTGTGCATACGAAACCGTGTGTCGTGACGCCAGTTCTCTCGGACGCGTATTTACCGAGTTAACTTCCGGCGAGTCGCTTTCGTATCGCTGGAACGATAAAATTGCTAAGTACCGCGCCGTGTCGGTTAGACGGTTCGCGGTAAGAGTAAACTTTTTTCCTATCGTTCCTAGATGATTTTAACGTTATATTCGTGGTAAACTGTGCATACGAAACCGTGTGTCGTGACGCCAGTTCTCTCGGACGCGTATTTACCGAGTTAACTTCCGGCGAGTCGCTTAGGTATCGCTGGAACGATAAAATTGCTAAGTACCGCGCCGTGTCGGTTAGACGGTTCGCGGTAAGAGTAAACTTTTTTCCTATCGTTCCTAGATGATTTTAAACGTTATATTCGTGGTAAACTGTGCATACGAAACCGTGTGTCGTGACGCCAGTTCTCTCGGACGCGTATTTACCGAGTTATAAGCGAGTTAACTTCCGGCGAGTCGCTTAGGTATCGCTGGAACGATAAAATTGCTAAGTACCGCGCCGTGTCGGTTAGACGGTTCGCGGTAAGAGTAAACTTTTTTCCTATCGTTCCTAGATGATTTTAAACGTTATATTCGTGGTAAACTGTGCATACGAAACCGTGTGTCGTGACGCCAGTTCTCTCGGACGCGTATTTACCGAGTTAACTTCCGGCGAGTCGCTTAGGTATCGCTGGAACGATAAAATTGCTAAGTACCGCGCCGTGTCGGTTAGACGGTTCGCGGTAAGAGTAAACTTTTTTCCTATCGTTCCTAGATGATTTTAAACGTTATATTCGTGGTAAACTGTGCATACGAAACCGTGTGTCGTGACGCCAGTTCTCTCGGACGCGTATTTACCGAGTTATAAGCGAGTTAACTTCCGGCGAG
>CAKAJI010000846.1:15000-26585 GCA_916610255.1 Lasioglossum lativentre
ACGCGCGCTTATGGCGGTAAACCGTCGCGGTAACAGCCCAACCGGCGGGGCTGTTGGGACTTAGAGCGAAAAAACTGTGAAAATTTATTTCGTAAAATACAATAAATTTTTGTATTTCTAGGATATTTAACACAAAACATTCAACTTTTCATATACTTTCTCGGACTCAAAAATTTTTTTAAGTTCCAACGGCAAGAGTAAACTTTTTCTGTATCGATTCCAGGCGATTTTAAATGTTAGATCATTGTAATATAAAACATATTAACAATGAATATAAAGTTACAAAGCGCTACAATGCGTATTTACCGAAATAATTGAAAATAATGGTCGATAGCGTACTACTCTCGTTGCTCGAAGTCCCACCGGTAAGAGTAAACTTTTTTCCTATCGTTCCTAGATGATTTTAAACGTTATATTCGTGGTAAACTGTGCATACGAAACCGTGTGTCGTGACGCCAGTTCTCTCGGACGCGTATTTACCGAGTTAAACTTCCGGCGAGTCGCTTAGGTATCGCTGGAACGATAAAATTGCTAAGTACCGCGCCGTGTCGGTTAGACGGTTCGCGGTAAGAGTAAACTTTTTTCCTATCGTTCCTAGATGATTTTAAACGTTATATTCGTGGTAAACTGTGCATACGAAACCGTGTGTCGTGACGCCAGTTCTCTCGGACGCGTATTTACCGAGTTAACTTCCGGCGAGTCGCTTAGGTATCGCTGGAACGATAAAATTGCTAAGTACCGCGCCGTGTCGGTTAGACGGTTCGCGGTAAGAGTAAACTTTTTTCCTATCGTTCCTAGATGATTTTAAACGTTATATTCGTGGTAAACTGTGCATACGAAACCGTGTGTCGTGACGCCAGTTCTCTCGGACGCGTATTTACCGAGTTAACTTCCGGCGAGTCGCTTAGGTATCGCTGGAACGATAAAATTGCTAAGTACCGCGCCGTGTCGGTTAGACGGTTCGCGGTAAGAGTAAACTTTTTTCCTATCGTTCCTAGATGATTTTAAACGTTATATTCGTGGTAAACTGTGCATACGAAACCGTGTGTCGTGACGCCAGTTCTCTCGGACGCGTATTTACCGAGTTATAAGCGAGTTAACTTCCGGCGAGTCGCTTAGGTATCGCTGGAACGATAAAATTGCTAAGTACCGCGCCGTGTCGGTTAGACGGTTCGCGGTAAGAGTAAACTTTTTTCCTATCGTTCCTAGATGATTTTAAACGTTATATTCGTGGTAAACTGTGCATACGAAACCGTGTGTCGTGACGCCAGTTCTCTCGGACGCGTATTTACCGAGTTAACTTCCGGCGAGTCGCTTAGGTATCGCTGGAACGATAAAATTGCTAAGTACCGCGCCGTGTCGGTTAGACGGTTCGCGGTAAGAGTAAACTTTTTTCCTATCGTTCCTAGATGATTTTAAACGTTATATTCGTGGTAAACTGTGCATACGAAACCGTGTGTCGTGACGCCAGTTCTCTCGGACGCGTATTTACCGAGTTAACTTCCGGCGAGTCGCTTAGGTATCGCTGGAACGATAAAATTGCTAAGTACCGCGCCGTGTCGGTTAGACGGTTCGCGGTAAGAGTAAACTTTTTTCCTATCGTTCCTAGATGATTTTAAACGTTATATTCGTGGTAAACTGTGCATACGAAACCGTGTGTCGTGACGCCAGTTCTCTCGGACGCGTATTTACCGAGTTAACTTCCGGCGAGTCGCTTAGGTATCGCTGGAACGATAAAATTGCTAAGTACCGCGCCGTGTCGGTTAGACGGTTCGCGGTAAGAGTAAACTTTTTTCCTATCGTTCCTAGATGATTTTAAACGTTATATTCGTGGTAAACTGTGCATACGAAACCGTGTGTCGTGACGCCAGTTCTCTCGGACGCGTATTTACCGAGTTAACTTCCGGCGAGTCGCTTAGGTATCGCTGGAACGATAAAATTGCTAAGTACCGCGCCGTGTCGGTTAGACGGTTCGCGGTAAGAGTAAACTTTTTTCCTATCGTTCCTAGATGATTTTAAACGTTATATTCGTGGTAAACTGTGCATACGAAACCGTGTGTCGTGACGCCAGTTCTCTCGGACGCGTATTTACCGAGTTAACTTCCGGCGAGTCGCTTAGGTATCGCTGGAACGATAAAATTGCTAAGTACCGCGCCGTGTCGGTTAGACGGTTCGCGGTAAGAGTAAACTTTTTTCCTATCGTTCCTAGATGATTTTAAACGTTATATTCGTGGTAAACTGTGCATACGAAACCGTGTGTCGTGACGCCAGTTCTCTCGGACGCGTATTTACCGAGTTAACTTCCGGCGAGTCGCTTAGGTATCGCTGGAACGATAAAATTGCTAAGTACCGCGCCGTGTCGGTTAGACGGTTCGCGGTAAGAGTAAACTTTTTTCCTATCGTTCCTAGATGATTTTAAACGTTATATTCGTGGTAAACTGTGCATACGAAACCGTGTGTCGTGACGCCAGTTCTCTCGGACGCGTATTTACCGAGTTAACTTCCGGCGAGTCGCTTAGGTATCGCTGGAACGATAAAATTGCTAAGTACCGCGCCGTGTCGGTTAGACGGTTCGCGGTAAGAGTAAACTTTTTTCCTATCGTTCCTAGATGATTTTAAACGTTATATTCGTGGTAAACTGTGCATACGAAACCGTGTGTCGTGACGCCAGTTCTCTCGGACGCGTATTTACCGAGTTAACTTCCGGCGAGTCGCTTAGGTATCGCTGGAACGATAAAATTGCTAAGTACCGCGCCGTGTCGGTTAGACGGTTCGCGGTAAGAGTAAACTTTTTTCCTATCGTTCCTAGATGATTTTAAACGTTATATTCGTGGTAAACTGTGCATACGAAACCGTGTGTCGTGACGCCAGTTCTCTCGGACGCGTATTTACCGAGTTAACTTCCGGCGAGTCGCTTAGGTATCGCTGGAACGATAAAATTGCTAAGTACCGCGCCGTGTCGGTTAGACGGTTCGCGGTAAGAGTAAACTTTTTTCCTATCGTTCCTAGATGATTTTAAACGTTATATTCGTGGTAAACTGTGCATACGAAACCGTGTGTCGTGACGCCAGTTCTCTCGGACGCGTATTTACCGAGTTAACTTCCGGCGAGTCGCTTAGGTATCGCTGGAACGATAAAATTGCTAAGTACCGCGCCGTGTCGGTTAGACGGTTCGCGGTAAGAGTAAACTTTTTTCCTATCGTTCCTAGATGATTTTAAACGTTATATTCGTGGTAAACTGTGCATACGAAACCGTGTGTCGTGACGCCAGTTCTCTCGGACGCGTATTTACCGAGTTAACTTCCGGCGAGTCGCTTAGGTATCGCTGGAACGATAAAATTGCTAAGTACCGCGCCGTGTCGGTTAGACGGTTCGCGGTAAGAGTAAACTTTTTTCCTATCGTTCCTAGATGATTTTAAACGTTATATTCGTGGTAAACTGTGCATACGAAACCGTGTGTCGTGACGCCAGTTCTCTCGGACGCGTATTTACCGAGTTAACTTCCGGCGAGTCGCTTAGGTATCGCTGGAACGATAAAATTGCTAAGTACCGCGCCGTGTCGGTTAGACGGTTCGCGGTAAGAGTAAACTTTTTTCCTATCGTTCCTAGATGATTTTAAACGTTATATTCGTGGTAAACTGTGCATACGAAACCGTGTGTCGTGACGCCAGTTCTCTCGGACGCGTATTTACCGAGTTAACTTCCGGCGAGTCGCTTAGGTATCGCTGGAACGATAAAATTGCTAAGTACCGCGCCGTGTCGGTTAGACGGTTCGCGGTAAGAGTAAACTTTTTTCCTATCGTTCCTAGATGATTTTAAACGTTATATTCGTGGTAAACTGTGCATACGAAACCGTGTGTCGTGACGCCAGTTCTCTCGGACGCGTATTTACCGAGTTAACTTCCGGCGAGTCGCTTAGGTATCGCTGGAACGATAAAATTGCTAAGTACCGCGCCGTGTCGGTTAGACGGTTCGCGGTAAGAGTAAACTTTTTTCCTATCGTTCCTAGATGATTTTAAACGTTATATTCGTGGTAAACTGTGCATACGAAACCGTGTGTCGTGACGCCAGTTCTCTCGGACGCGTATTTACCGAGTTAACTTCCGGCGAGTCGCTTAGGTATCGCTGGAACGATAAAATTGCTAAGTACCGCGCCGTGTCGGTTAGACGGTTCGCGGTAAGAGTAAACTTTTTTCCTATCGTTCCTAGATGATTTTAAACGTTATATTCGTGGTAAACTGTGCATACGAAACCGTGTGTCGTGACGCCAGTTCTCTCGGACGCGTATTTACCGAGTTAACTTCCGGCGAGTCGCTTAGGTATCGCTGGAACGATAAAATTGCTAAGTACCGCGCCGTGTCGGTTAGACGGTTCGCGGTAAGAGTAAACTTTTTTCCTATCGTTCCTAGATGATTTTAAACGTTATATTCGTGGTAAACTGTGCATACGAAACCGTGTGTCGTGACGCCAGTTCTCTCGGACGCGTATTTACCGAGTTAACTTCCGGCGAGTCGCTTAGGTATCGCTGGAACGATAAAATTGCTAAGTACCGCGCCGTGTCGGTTAGACGGTTCGCGGTAAGAGTAAACTTTTTTCCTATCGTTCCTAGATGATTTTAAACGTTATATTCGTGGTAAACTGTGCATACGAAACCGTGTGTCGTGACGCCAGTTCTCTCGGACGCGTATTTACCGAGTTAACTTCCGGCGAGTCGCTTAGGTATCGCTGGAACGATAAAATTGCTAAGTACCGCGCCGTGTCGGTTAGACGGTTCGCGGTAAGAGTAAACTTTTTTCCTATCGTTCCTAGATGATTTTAAACGTTATATTCGTGGTAAACTGTGCATACGAAACCGTGTGTCGTGACGCCAGTTCTCTCGGACGCGTATTTACCGAGTTAACTTCCGGCGAGTCGCTTAGGTATCGCTGGAACGATAAAATTGCTAAGTACCGCGCCGTGTCGGTTAGACGGTTCGCGGTAAGAGTAAACTTTTTTCCTATCGTTCCTAGATGATTTTAAACGTTATATTCGTGGTAAACTGTGCATACGAAACCGTGTGTCGTGACGCCAGTTCTCTCGGACGCGTATTTACCGAGTTAACTTCCGGCGAGTCGCTTAGGTATCGCTGGAACGATAAAATTGCTAAGTACCGCGCCGTGTCGGTTAGACGGTTCGCGGTAAGAGTAAACTTTTTTCCTATCGTTCCTAGATGATTTTAAACGTTATATTCGTGGTAAACTGTGCATACGAAACCGTGTGTCGTGACGCCAGTTCTCTCGGACGCGTATTTACCGAGTTAACTTCCGGCGAGTCGCTTAGGTATCGCTGGAACGATAAAATTGCTAAGTACCGCGCCGTGTCGGTTAGACGGTTCGCGGTAAGAGTAAACTTTTTTCCTATCGTTCCTAGATGATTTTAAACGTTATATTCGTGGTAAACTGTGCATACGAAACCGTGTGTCGTGACGCCAGTTCTCTCGGACGCGTATTTACCGAGTTAACTTCCGGCGAGTCGCTTAGGTATCGCTGGAACGATAAAATTGCTAAGTACCGCGCCGTGTCGGTTAGACGGTTCGCGGTAAGAGTAAACTTTTTTCCTATCGTTCCTAGATGATTTTAAACGTTATATTCGTGGTAAACTGTGCATACGAAACCGTGTGTCGTGACGCCAGTTCTCTCGGACGCGTATTTACCGAGTTAACTTCCGGCGAGTCGCTTAGGTATCGCTGGAACGATAAAATTGCTAAGTACCGCGCCGTGTCGGTTAGACGGTTCGCGGTAAGAGTAAACTTTTTTCCTATCGTTCCTAGATGATTTTAAACGTTATATTCGTGGTAAACTGTGCATACGAAACCGTGTGTCGTGACGCCAGTTCTCTCGGACGCGTATTTACCGAGTTAACTTCCGGCGAGTCGCTTAGGTATCGCTGGAACGATAAAATTGCTAAGTACCGCGCCGTGTCGGTTAGACGGTTCGCGGTAAGAGTAAACTTTTTTCCTATCGTTCCTAGATGATTTTAAACGTTATATTCGTGGTAAACTGTGCATACGAAACCGTGTGTCGTGACGCCAGTTCTCTCGGACGCGTATTTACCGAGTTAACTTCCGGCGAGTCGCTTAGGTATCGCTGGAACGATAAAATTGCTAAGTACCGCGCCGTGTCGGTTAGACGGTTCGCGGTAAGAGTAAACTTTTTTCCTATCGTTCCTAGATGATTTTAAACGTTATATTCGTGGTAAACTGTGCATACGAAACCGTGTGTCGTGACGCCAGTTCTCTCGGACGCGTATTTACCGAGTTAACTTCCGGCGAGTCGCTTAGGTATCGCTGGAACGATAAAATTGCTAAGTACCGCGCCGTGTCGGTTAGACGGTTCGCGGTAAGAGTAAACTTTTTTCCTATCGTTCCTAGATGATTTTAAACGTTATATTCGTGGTAAACTGTGCATACGAAACCGTGTGTCGTGACGCCAGTTCTCTCGGACGCGTATTTACCGAGTTAACTTCCGGCGAGTCGCTTAGGTATCGCTGGAACGATAAAATTGCTAAGTACCGCGCCGTGTCGGTTAGACGGTTCGCGGTAAGAGTAAACTTTTTTCCTATCGTTCCTAGATGATTTTAAACGTTATATTCGTGGTAAACTGTGCATACGAAACCGTGTGTCGTGACGCCAGTTCTCTCGGACGCGTATTTACCGAGTTAACTTCCGGCGAGTCGCTTAGGTATCGCTGGAACGATAAAATTGCTAAGTACCGCGCCGTGTCGGTTAGACGGTTCGCGGTAAGAGTAAACTTTTTTCCTATCGTTCCTAGATGATTTTAAACGTTATATTCGTGGTAAACTGTGCATACGAAACCGTGTGTCGTGACGCCAGTTCTCTCGGACGCGTATTTACCGAGTTAACTTCCGGCGAGTCGCTTAGGTATCGCTGGAACGATAAAATTGCTAAGTACCGCGCCGTGTCGGTTAGACGGTTCGCGGTAAGAGTAAACTTTTTTCCTATCGTTCCTAGATGATTTTAAACGTTATATTCGTGGTAAACTGTGCATACGAAACCGTGTGTCGTGACGCCAGTTCTCTCGGACGCGTATTTACCGAGTTAACTTCCGGCGAGTCGCTTAGGTATCGCTGGAACGATAAAATTGCTAAGTACCGCGCCGTGTCGGTTAGACGGTTCGCGGTAAGAGTAAACTTTTTTCCTATCGTTCCTAGATGATTTTAAACGTTATATTCGTGGTAAACTGTGCATACGAAACCGTGTGTCGTGACGCCAGTTCTCTCGGACGCGTATTTACCGAGTTAACTTCCGGCGAGTCGCTTAGGTATCGCTGGAACGATAAAATTGCTAAGTACCGCGCCGTGTCGGTTAGACGGTTCGCGGTAAGAGTAAACTTTTTTCCTATCGTTCCTAGATGATTTTAAACGTTATATTCGTGGTAAACTGTGCATACGAAACCGTGTGTCGTGACGCCAGTTCTCTCGGACGCGTATTTACCGAGTTAACTTCCGGCGAGTCGCTTAGGTATCGCTGGAACGATAAAATTGCTAAGTACCGCGCCGTGTCGGTTAGACGGTTCGCGGTAAGAGTAAACTTTTTTCCTATCGTTCCTAGATGATTTTAAACGTTATATTCGTGGTAAACTGTGCATACGAAACCGTGTGTCGTGACGCCAGTTCTCTCGGACGCGTATTTACCGAGTTAACTTCCGGCGAGTCGCTTAGGTATCGCTGGAACGATAAAATTGCTAAGTACCGCGCCGTGTCGGTTAGACGGTTCGCGGTAAGAGTAAACTTTTTTCCTATCGTTCCTAGATGATTTTAAACGTTATATTCGTGGTAAACTGTGCATACGAAACCGTGTGTCGTGACGCCAGTTCTCTCGGACGCGTATTTACCGAGTTAACTTCCGGCGAGTCGCTTAGGTATCGCTGGAACGATAAAATTGCTAAGTACCGCGCCGTGTCGGTTAGACGGTTCGCGGTAAGAGTAAACTTTTTTCCTATCGTTCCTAGATGATTTTAAACGTTATATTCGTGGTAAACTGTGCATACGAAACCGTGTGTCGTGACGCCAGTTCTCTCGGACGCGTATTTACCGAGTTAACTTCCGGCGAGTCGCTTAGGTATCGCTGGAACGATAAAATTGCTAAGTACCGCGCCGTGTCGGTTAGACGGTTCGCGGTAAGAGTAAACTTTTTTCCTATCGTTCCTAGATGATTTTAAACGTTATATTCGTGGTAAACTGTGCATACGAAACCGTGTGTCGTGACGCCAGTTCTCTCGGACGCGTATTTACCGAGTTAACTTCCGGCGAGTCGCTTAGGTATCGCTGGAACGATAAAATTGCTAAGTACCGCGCCGTGTCGGTTAGACGGTTCGCGGTAAGAGTAAACTTTTTTCCTATCGTTCCTAGATGATTTTAAACGTTATATTCGTGGTAAACTGTGCATACGAAACCGTGTGTCGTGACGCCAGTTCTCTCGGACGCGTATTTACCGAGTTAACTTCCGGCGAGTCGCTTAGGTATCGCTGGAACGATAAAATTGCTAAGTACCGCGCCGTGTCGGTTAGACGGTTCGCGGTAAGAGTAAACTTTTTTCCTATCGTTCCTAGATGATTTTAAACGTTATATTCGTGGTAAACTGTGCATACGAAACCGTGTGTCGTGACGCCAGTTCTCTCGGACGCGTATTTACCGAGTTAACTTCCGGCGAGTCGCTTAGGTATCGCTGGAACGATAAAATTGCTAAGTACCGCGCCGTGTCGGTTAGACGGTTCGCGGTAAGAGTAAACTTTTTTCCTATCGTTCCTAGATGATTTTAAACGTTATATTCGTGGTAAACTGTGCATACGAAACCGTGTGTCGTGACGCCAGTTCTCTCGGACGCGTATTTACCGAGTTAACTTCCGGCGAGTCGCTTAGGTATCGCTGGAACGATAAAATTGCTAAGTACCGCGCCGTGTCGGTTAGACGGTTCGCGGTAAGAGTAAACTTTTTTCCTATCGTTCCTAGATGATTTTAAACGTTATATTCGTGGTAAACTGTGCATACGAAACCGTGTGTCGTGACGCCAGTTCTCTCGGACGCGTATTTACCGAGTTAACTTCCGGCGAGTCGCTTAGGTATCGCTGGAACGATAAAATTGCTAAGTACCGCGCCGTGTCGGTTAGACGGTTCGCGGTAAGAGTAAACTTTTTTCCTATCGTTCCTAGATGATTTTAAACGTTATATTCGTGGTAAACTGTGCATACGAAACCGTGTGTCGTGACGCCAGTTCTCTCGGACGCGTATTTACCGAGTTAACTTCCGGCGAGTCGCTTAGGTATCGCTGGAACGATAAAATTGCTAAGTACCGCGCCGTGTCGGTTAGACGGTTCGCGGTAAGAGTAAACTTTTTTCCTATCGTTCCTAGATGATTTTAAACGTTATATTCGTGGTAAACTGTGCATACGAAACCGTGTGTCGTGACGCCAGTTCTCTCGGACGCGTATTTACCGAGTTAACTTCCGGCGAGTCGCTTAGGTATCGCTGGAACGATAAAATTGCTAAGTACCGCGCCGTGTCGGTTAGACGGTTCGCGGTAAGAGTAAACTTTTTTCCTATCGTTCCTAGATGATTTTAAACGTTATATTCGTGGTAAACTGTGCATACGAAACCGTGTGTCGTGACGCCAGTTCTCTCGGACGCGTATTTACATTTAACGAGTTAACTTCCGGCGAGTCGCTTAGGTATCGCTGGAACGATAAAATTGCTAAGTAACGCGCCGTGTCGGTTAGACGGTTCGCGGTAAGAGTAAACTTTTTTCCTATCGTTCCTAGATGATTTTAAACGTTATATTCGTGGTAAACTGTGCATACGAAACCGTGTGTCGTGACGCCAGTTCTCTCGGACGCGTATTTACCGAGTTAACTTCCGGCGAGTCGCTTAGGTATCGCTGGAACGATAAAATTGCTAAGTACCGCGCCGTGTCGGTTAGACGGTTCGCGGTAAGAGTAAACTTTTTTCCTATCGTTCCTAGATGATTTTAAACGTTATATTCGTGGTAAACTGTGCATACGAAACCGTGTGTCGTGACGCCAGTTCTCTCGGACGCGTATTTACCGAGTTAACTTCCGGCGAGTCGCTTAGGTATCGCTGGAACGATAAAATTGCTAAGTACCGCGCCGTGTCGGTTAGACGGTTCGCGGTAAGAGTAAACTTTTTTCCTATCGTTCCTAGATGATTTTAAACGTTATATTCGTGGTAAACTGTGCATACGAAACCGTGTGTCGTGACGCCAGTTCTCTCGGACGCGTATTTACCGAGTTAACTTCCGGCGAGTCGCTTAGGTATCGCTGGAACGATAAAATTGCTAAGTACCGCGCCGTGTCGGTTAGACGGTTCGCGGTAAGAGTAAACTTTTTTCCTATCGTTCCTAGATGATTTTAAACGTTATATTCGTGGTAAACTGTGCATACGAAACCGTGTGTCGTGACGCCAGTTCTCTCGGACGCGTATTTACCGAGTTAACTTCCGGCGAGTCGCTTAGGTATCGCTGGAACGATAAAATTGCTAAGTACCGCGCCGTGTCGGTTAGACGGTTCGCGGTAAGAGTAAACTTTTTTCCTATCGTTCCTAGATGATTTTAAACGTTATATTCGTGGTAAACTGTGCATACGAAACCGTGTGTCGTGACGCCAGTTCTCTCGGACGCGTATTTACCGAGTTAACTTCCGGCGAGTCGCTTAGGTATCGCTGGAACGATAAAATTGCTAAGTACCGCGCCGTGTCGGTTAGACGGTTCGCGGTAAGAGTAAACTTTTTTCCTATCGTTCCTAGATGATTTTAAACGTTATATTCGTGGTAAACTGTGCATACGAAACCGTGTGTCGTGACGCCAGTTCTCTCGGACGCGTATTTACCGAGTTAACTTCCGGCGAGTCGCTTAGGTATCGCTGGAACGATAAAATTGCTAAGTACCGCGCCGTGTCGGTTAGACGGTTCGCGGTAAGAGTAAACTTTTTTCCTATCGTTCCTAGATGATTTTAAACGTTATATTCGTGGTAAACTGTGCATACGAAACCGTGTGTCGTGACGCCAGTTCTCTCGGACGCGTATTTACCGAGTTAACTTCCGGCGAGTCGCTTAGGTATCGCTGGAACGATAAAATTGCTAAGTACCGCGCCGTGTCGGTTAGACGGTTCGCGGTAAGAGTAAACTTTTTTCCTATCGTTCCTAGATGATTTTAAACGTTATATTCGTGGTAAACTGTGCATACGAAACCGTGTGTCGTGACGCCAGTTCTCTCGGACGCGTATTTACCGAGTTAACTTCCGGCGAGTCGCTTAGGTATCGCTGGAACGATAAAATTGCTAAGTACCGCGCCGTGTCGGTTAGACGGTTCGCGGTAAGAGTAAACTTTTTTCCTATCGTTCCTAGATGATTTTAAACGTTATATTCGTGGTAAACTGTGCATACGAAACCGTGTGTCGTGACGCCAGTTCTCTCGGACGCGTATTTACCGAGTTAACTTCCGGCGAGTCGCTTAGGTATCGCTGGAACGATAAAATTGCTAAGTACCGCGCCGTGTCGGTTAGACGGTTCGCGGT
>CAKAJI010000847.1:0-35580 GCA_916610255.1 Lasioglossum lativentre
GATACACTGCATATTACGTTATATTATAAGGTATTTTCAATGATACACTGCATATTACGTTATATTATAAGGTATTTTCAATGATACACTTGCATATTACGTTAAATTATAAGGTATTTTCAATGATACACTGCATATTAGGTTATATTATGGGGTATTTTCAATGATAGACTGCATATTACGATATATTATAAGGTATTTTCAATGATACACTGCACATTACGTTATATTTTAAGGTATTTTCAATGATACACTGCATATTACGTTATATTATAAGGTATTTTCAATGATACACTGCATATTACATTACATTATAAGGTATTTTCAATGATACACTGCATATTACGTTATACTATAAGGTATTTTCAATGATAAACTACTATATATTATAAGGTATTTTCAATGATAAACTACTATATATTATAAGGTATTTTCAATGATAAACTACTATATATTATAAGGTATTTTCTATGATACACTACAAATTACGATATATTATAAGGTATTTCCAATGATACACTGCATATTACGTTATATTATAAGGTATTTTCAATGATACACTGCATATTACCTTATATTATAAGGTATTTTCAATGATACACTGCATATTACGTTATATTATAAGGTATTTTCAATGATACACTGCATATTACATTACATTATAAGGTATTTTCAATGATACACTGCATATTACGTTATATTATAAGGTATTTTCAATGATGCACTGCATATTACGTTATACTATAAGGTATTTTCAATGATAAACTACTATATATTATAAGGTATTTTCAATGATAAACTACAATATATTATAAGGTATTTTCAATGATACACTGCATATTACGTTATATTATAAGGTATTTTCAAAGATACACTACAAATAACGATATATTATAAGGTATTTTCAATGATACACTGCATATTACGTTATATGAGAAGGTATTTTCATTGATACACTACAAATTACGATATATTATAAGGTATTTTCAATGATACACTGCATATTACGTTATATGGGAAGGTATTTTCAATGATACACTGCATATTACGTTATATTATAAGGTATTTTCAATGATACACTGTATATTACGTTATATTATAAGGTATTTTCAATGATACACTGCATATTACGGTATATCATAAGGTATTTTCAATGATACACTGCATATTAACTTATATTATAAGGTATTTTCAATGATAAACTACTATATATTATAAGGTATTTTCAATGATACACTGCATATTACGTTATATTATAAGGTATTTTCAAAGATACAATACAAATTACGATATATTGTAAGGTATTTTCAAAGATACACTGCATATTACGTTATATGGGAAGGTATTTTCAATGATACACTGCATATGACATTATATTATAAGGTATTTTCAATGATACACTGCATATTACGTTAAATTATAAGGTATTTTCAATGATACACTGCATATTACGTTATATTATAAGGTATTTTCAATGATAAACTACATATTACGACATATTATAAAGTATTTTCTATGATACACTGCATATTACGTTATATTATAAGGTAGTTTCAATGATACACTGCATATTACGTTATATTATAAGGTATTTTCAATGATACACTGCATATTACGTTATATGGGAAGGTATTTTCAATGATACACTGCATATTACGTTATATTATAAGGTATTTTCAATGATACACTGCATATTACGTTATATTATAAGGTATTTTCAATGATACACTACAAATTACGATATATTATAAGGTATTTTCAATGATACACTGCATATTACGTTATATTATAAGGTATTTTCATTGATAGACTAGAATTACCATATATTCTAAGGTATTTTCAATGATACACTGCATATTACGTTATATTATAAGGTATTTTCAATGATACACTGCATATTACGTTATATTATAAGGTATTTTCAATGATACACTACAAATTACGATATATTATAAGGTATTTTCAATGATACACTGCATATTACGTTATATTATAAGGTATTTTCATTGATAGACTAGAATTACCATATATTCTAAGGTATTTTCAATGATACACTGCATATTACGTTATATCATAAGGTATTTTCAATGATACACTGCATATTAAGTTATATTAAAAGGTATTTTCAATGATAAACTACAATATATTATAAGGTATTTTCAATGATACACTGCATATTACGTTATATTATAAGGTATTTTCAAAGATACACTACAAATAACGATATATTATAAGGTATTTTCAATGATACACTGCATATTACGTTATATGAGAAGGTATTTTCATTGATACACTACAAATTACGATATATTATAAGGTATTTTCAATGATACACTGCATATTACGTTATATGGGAAGGTATTTTCAATGATACACTGCATATTACGTTATATTATAAGGTATTTTCAATGATACACTGTATATTACGTTATATTATAAGGTATTTTCAATGATACACTGCATATTACGGTATATCATAAGGTATTTTCAATGATACACTGCATATTAAGTTATATTATAAGGTATTTTCAATGATAAACTACTATATATTATAAGGTATTTTCAATGATACACTGCATATTACGTTATATTATAAGGTATTTTCAAAGATACAATACAAATTACGATATATTGTAAGGTATTTTCAAAGATACACTGCATATTACGTTATATGGGAAGGTATTTTCAATGATACACTGCATATGACGTTATATTATAAGGTATTTTCAATGATACACTGCATATTACGTTAAATTATAAGGTATTTTCAATGATACACTGCATATTACGTTATATTATAAGGTATTTTCAATGATAAACTACATATTACGACATATTATAAAGTATTTTCTATGATACACTGCATATTACGTTATATTATAAGGTAGTTTCAATGATACACTGCATATTACGTTATATTATAAGGTATTTTCAATGATACACTGCATATTACGTTATATGGGAAGGTATTTTCAATGATACACTGCATATTACGTTATATTATAAGGTATTTTCAATGATACACTGCATATTACGTTATATTATAAGGTATTTTCAATGATACACTACAAATTACGATATATTATAAGGTATTTTCAATGATACACTGCATATTACGTTATATTATAAGGTATTTTCATTGATAGACTAGAATTACCATATATTCTAAGGTATTTTCAATGATACACTGCATATTACGTTATATCATAAGGTATTTTCAATGATACACTGCATATTACGTTATATTATAAGGTATTTTCAATGATACACTGCATATTACGTTATATTATAAGGTATTTTCAATGATACACTGCATATTACGTTATATGGGAAGGTATTTTCAATGATACACTGCATATTACGTTATATTATAAGGTATTTTCAATGATACACTGTATATTACGTTATATTATAAGGTATTTTCAATGATACACTGCATATTACGGTATATCATAAGGTATTTTCAATGATACACTGCATATTACGTTATATTATGAGGTATTTTCAATGATGGACTGCATATTACGTTATATTATAAGGTATTTTCAATGATACACTGCATATTACATTATATAATAAGGTATGTCCAATGATACACTGCATATTACGTTATATTATAAGGTATTTTCAATGATAGAATACATACTACGTTATATTATAAGGTATTTTCAATGATACACTGCATATTACATTACATTATAAGGTATTTTCAATGATACACTGTATATTACGTTATATTATAAGGTTTTTTCAGTGATTCACTGAATATCACGCTATATTATAAGGTATTTTCAATGATAGACTGCATATTACGTTATATTATGAGGTATTTTCAATGATGGACTGCATATTACGATATATTATAAGGTATTTTCAATGATACACTGCATATTAGGTTTTATTAAAATCTATTTTCAATGATACGCTGCATATTACGTTATATTATGAGGTATTTTCAATGATAGACTGCATATTACGTTATATTATAAGGTATTTTCAATGATACACTGCATATTACATTATATAATAAGGTATGTCCAATGATACACTGCATATTACGTTATATTATAAGGTATTTTCAATGATAGAATGCATGTTACGTTATATTATAATGTATTATCAATGATACACGGCATATTACATTGCATTATAAGGTATTATCAATGATACACTGCATATTACGTTATAGTATAAGGAATTTTCAATGATACACTGCATATTACGTTATATTATAAGGTATTTTCATTGATAGACTAGAATTACCATATATTATAAGGTATTTTCAATGATACACTACAAATTACGATATATTATAAGGTATTTTCAATGATACCCTGCATATTACGTTATATTATAAGGTATTTTCAATGATACACTGCATATTACGTTATATTATAAGGTATTTTCAATGATACACTGCATATTACGGTATATCCTAAGGTATTTTCAATGATACACTGCATATTAAGTTATATTATAAGGTATTTTCAATGATAAACTACTATATATTATGAGGTATTTTCAATGATAAACTACTATATATTATAAGGAATTTTCAATGATACACTGCATATTACGTTATATTATAAGGTATTTTCAAAGATACACTACAAATTACGATATATTGTAAGGTATTTTCAATGATAAACTGCATATTACGTTATATGGGAAGGTATTTTCAATGATACACTGCATATTACGTTATATTATAAGGTATTTTCAATGATACACTGCATATTACGTTATATTATAAGGTATTCTCAATGATACACTACAAATTACGATATATTATAAGGTATTTTCAATGATACACTGCATATTACGTTATATTATAAGGTATTTTCATTGATAGACTAGAATTACCATATATTCTAAGGTATTTTCAATGATACACTACAAATTACGATATATTATAAGGTATTTTCAATGATACCCTGCATATTACGTTATATTATAAGGTATTTTCAATGATACACTGCATATTACGTTATATTATAAGGTATTTTCAATGATACACTGCATATTACGGTATATCCTAAGGTATTTTCAATGATACACTGCATATTAAGTTATATTATAAGGTATTTTCAATGATAAACTACTATATATTATGAGGTATTTTCAATGATAAACTACTATATATTATAAGGTATTTTCAATGATACACTGCATATTACGTTATATTATAAGGTATTTTCAAAGATACAATACAAATTACGATATATTGTAAGGTATTTTCAAAGATACACTGCATATTACGTTATATGGGAAGGTATTTTCAATGATACACTGCATATTACGTTATATTATAAGGTATTTTCAATGATGCACTGCATATTACGTTAAATTATAAGGTATTTTCAATGATACACTGCATATTACGTTATATTATAACGTATTTTCAATGATAAACTACTATATATTATAAGGTATTTTCAATGATAAACTACTATATATTATAAGGTATTTCCAATGATACACTGCACATTACGTTATATTTTAAGGTATTTTCAATGATACACTGCATATTACGTTATATTATGAGGTATTTTCAATGATGGACTGCATATTACGTTATATTATAAGGTATTTTCAATGATACACTGCATATTACATTATATAATAAGGTATGTCCAATGATACACTGCATATTACGTTATATTATAAGGTATTTTCAATGATAGAATACATACTACGTTATATTATAAGGTATTTCAATGATACACTGCATATTACATTACATTATAAGGTATTTTCAATGATACACTGTATATTACGTTATATTATAAGGTTTTTTCAGTGATTCACTGAATATCACGCTATATTATAAGGTATTTTCAATGATAGACTGCATATTACGTTATATTATGAGGTATTTTCAATGATGGACTGCATATTACGATATATTATAAGGTATTTTCAATGATACACTGCATATTAGGTTTTATTAAAATCTATTTTCAATGATACGCTGCATATTACGTTATATTATGAGGTATTTTCAATGATAGACTGCATATTACGTTATATTATAAGGTATTTTCAATGATACACTGCATATTACATTATATAATAAGGTATGTCCAATGATACACTGCATATTACGTTATATTATAAGGTATTTTCAATGATAGAATGCATGTTACGTTATATTATAATGTATTATCAATGATACACGGCATATTACATTGCATTATAAGGTATTATCAATGATACACTGCATATTACGTTATAGTATAAGGAATTTTCAATGATACACTGCATATTACGTTATATTATAAGGTATTTTCATTGATAGACTAGAATTACCATATATTCTAAGGTATTTTCAATGATACACTACAAATTACGATATATTATAAGGTATTTTCAATGATACCCTGCATATTACGTTATATTATAAGGTATTTTCAATGATACACTGCATATTACGTTATATTATAAGGTATTTTCAATGATACACTGCATATTACGGTATATCCTAAGGTATTTTCAATGATACACTGCATATTAAGTTATATTATAAGGTATTTTCAATGATAAACTACTATATATTATGAGGTATTTTCAATGATAAACTACTATATATTATAAGGAATTTTCAATGATACACTGCATATTACGTTATATTATAAGGTATTTTCAAAGATACAATACAAATTACGATATATTGTAAGGTATTTTCAAAGATACACTGCATATTACGTTATATGGGAAGGTATTTTCAATGATACACTGCATATTACGTTATATTATAAGGTATTTTCAATGATACACTGCATATTACGTTAAATTATAAGGTATTTTCAATGATACACTGCGTATTACGTTATATTATAACGTATTTTCAATGATAAACTACTATATATTATAAGGTATTTTCAATGATAAACTACTATATATTATAAGGTATTTCCAATGATACACTGCACATTACGTTATATTTTAAGGTATTTTCAATGATACACTGCATATTACGTTATATTATGAGGTATTTTCAATGATGGACTGCATATTACGTTATATTATAAGGTATTTTCAATGATACACTGCATATTACATTACATTATAAGGTATTTTCAATGATACACTGTATATTACGTTATATTATAAGGTTTTTTCAGTGATTCACTGAATATCACGCTATATTATAAGGTATTTTCAATGATAGACTGCATATTACGTTATATTATGAGGTATTTTCAATGATGGACTGCATATTACGATATATTATAAGGTATTATCAATGATACCCTGCATATTACGTTATATTATAAGGTATTTTCAATGATACACTGCATATTACGTTATATTATAAGGTATTTTCAATGATACACTGCATATTACGGTATATCCTAAGGTATTTTCAATGATACACTGCATATTAGGTTTTATTAAAATCTATTTTCAATGATACACTGCATATTACGTTATATTATGAGGTATTTTCAATGATAGACTGCATATTACGTTATATTATAAGGTATTTTCAATGATACACTGCATATTACATTATATAATAAGGTATGTCCAATGATACACTGCATATTACGTTATATTATAAGGTATTTTCAATGATAGAATGCATGTTACGTTATATTATAATGTATTATCAATGATACACGGCATATTACATTGCATTATAAGGTATTATCAATGATACACTGCATATTACGTTATAGTATAAGGAATTTTCAATGATTCACTGCATATTACGTTATATTATAAGGTATTTTCAATGATAGACTGCATATTAAGTTATATTATAAGGTATTTTCAATGATACACTGCATATTACATTACATTATAAGGTATTTTCAATGATACACTGCATATTACGTTATATTATAAGGTATTTTCAATGATGCACTGCATATTACGTTATACTATAAGGTATTTTCAATGATAAACTACTATATATTATAAGGTATTTTCAATGATAAACTACAATATATTATAAGGTATTTTCAATGATACACTGCATATTACGTTATATTATAAGGTATTTTCAAAGATACACTACAAATAACGATATATTATAAGGTATTTTCAATGATGCACTGCATATTACGTTATATTATAAGGTATTTTCATTGATAGACAAGAATTACCATATATTCTAAGGTATTTTCAATGATACACTGCATATTACGTTATATTATTAGGTATTTTCAATGATACACTAAAAAATTACGATATATTATAAGGTATTTCCAATGATACACTGCATATTACGTTATATTATAAGGTATTTTCAATGATACACTGCATATTACCTTATATTATAAGGTATTTTCAATGATACACTGCATATTACGTTATATTATAAGGTATTTTCAATGATACACTGCATATTACGTTATATTATTAGGTATTTTCAATGATACACTAAAAAATTACGATATATTATAAGGTATTTCCAATGATACACTGCATATTACGTTATATTATAAGGTATTTTCAATGATACACTGCATATTACATTATATTATAAGGTATTTTCAATGATACACTGCATATTACGTTATATTATAAGGTATTTTCAATGATACACTGCATATTACATTACATTATAAGGTATTTTCAATGATAGACTGCATATTACGTTATATTATAAGGTATTTTCAATGATGCACTGCATATTACGTTATACTATAAGGTATTTTCAATGATAAACTACTATATATTATAAGGTATTTTCAATGATACACTGCATATTACGTTATATTATAAGGTATTTTGAAAGATACACTACAAATAACGATATATTATAAGGTATTTTCAATGATACACTGCATATTACGTTATATGAGAAGGTATTTTCATTGATACACTACAAATTACGATATATTATAAGGTATTTTCAATGATACACTGCATATTACGTTATATGGGAAGGTATTTTCAATGATACACTGCATATTACGTTATATTATAAGGTATTTTCAAAGATACAATACAAATTACGATATATTATAAGGTATTTTCAAAGATACACTGCATATTACGTTATATGGGAAGGTATTTTCAATGATACACTGCATATTACGTTATATTATAAGGTATTTTCAATGATACACTGCATATTACGTTATATTATAACGTATTTTCAATGATAAACTACTATATATTATAAGGTATTTTCAATGATAAACTACTATATATTATAAGGTATTTTCAATGATACACTACAAATTACGATATATTATAAGGTATTTCCAATGATACACTGCATATTACGTTATATTATAAGGTATTTTCAATGATACACTGCATATTACCTTATATTATAAGGTATTTTCAATGATACACTGCATATTACGTTATATTATAAGGTATTTTCAATGATACACTGCATATTACATTACATTATAAGGTATTTTCAATGATAAACTACTATATATTATAAGGTATTTTCAATGATAAACTACAATATATTATAAGGTATTTTCAATGATACACTGCATATTACGTTATATTATAAGGTATTTCAAAGATACACTACAAATAACGATATATTATAAGGTATTTTCAATGATACACTGCATATTACGTTATATGAGAAGGTATTTTCATTGATACACTACAAATTACGATATATTATAAGGTATTTTCAATGATACACTGCATATTACGTTATATGGGAAGGTATTTTCAATGATACACTGCATATTACGTTATATTATAAGGTATTTTCAATGATACACTGTATATTACGTTATATTATAAGGTATTTTCAATGATAAACTACTATATATTATAAGGTATTTTCAATGATACACTGCATATTACGTTATATTATAAGGTATTTTCAAAGATACAATACAAATTACGGTATATTATAAGGTATTTTCAAAGATACACTGCATATTACGTTATATGGGAAGGTATTTTCAATGATACACTGCATATTACGTTATATTATAAGGTATTTTCAATGATACACTTGCATATTACGTTAAATTATAAGGTATTTTCAATGATACACTGCTTATTACGTTATATTATAAGGTATTTTCAATGATACACTGCATATTACGATATATTATAAGGTATTTTCAATGATGCACTGCATTTTACGTTATATTATAAGGTATTTTCATTGATAGACAAGAATTACCATATATTCTAAGGTATTTTCAATGATACACTGCATATTACGTTATATTATTAGGTATTTTCAATGATACACTAAAAAATTACGATATATTATAAGGTATTTCTAATGATACACTGCATATTACGTTATATTATAAGGTATTTTCAATGATACACTGCATATTACCTTATATTATAAGGTATTTTCAATGATACACTGCATATTACGTTATATTATAAGGTATTTTCAATGATACACTGCATATTACGTTATATTATTAGGTATTTTCAATGATACACTAAAAAATTACGATATATTATAAGGTATTTCCAATGATACACTGCATATTACGTTATATTATAAGGTATTTTCAATGATACACTGCATATTACATTATATTATAAGGTATTTTCAATGATACACTGCATATTACGTTATATTATAAGGTATTTTCAATGATACACTGCATATTACATTACATTATAAGGTATTTTCAATGATAGACTGCATATTACGTTATATTATAAGGTATTTTCAATGATGCACTGCATATTACGTTATACTATAAGGTATTTTCAATGATAAACTACTATATATTATAAGGTATTTTCAATGATACACTGCACATTACGTTATATTATAAGGTATTTTCAAAGATACACTACAAATAACGATATATTATAAGGTATTTTCAATGATACACTGCATATTACGTTATATGAGAAGGTATTTTCATTGATACACTACAAATTACGATATATTATAAGGTATTTTCAATGATACACTGCATATTACGTTATATGGGAAGGTATTTTCAATGATACACTGCATATTACGTTATATTATAAGGTATTTTCAATGATACACTGCATATTACGTTATATTATAAGGTATTTTCAATGATACACTGCATATTACGGTATATCATAAGGTATTTTCAATGATACACTGCATATTAAGTTATATTATAAGGTATTTTCAATGATAAACTACTATATATTATAAGGTATTTTCAATGATACACTGCATATTACGTTATATTATAAGGTATTTTCAAAGATACAATACAAATTACGATATATTATAAGGTATTTTCAAAGATACACTGCATATTACGTTATATGGGAAGGTATTTTCAATGATACACTGCATATTACGTTATATTATAAGGTATTTTCAATGATACACTGCATATTACGTTATATTATAACGTATTTTCAATGATAAACTACTATATATTATAAGGTATTTTCAATGATAAACTACTATATATTATAAGGTATTTTCAATGATACACTACAAATTACGATATATTATAAGGTATTTCCAATGATACACTGCATATTACGTTATATTATAAGGTATTTTCAATGATACACTGCATATTACCTTATATTATAAGGTATTTTCAATGATACACTGCATATTACGTTATATTATAAGGTATTTTCAAAGATACACTACAAATAACGATATATTATAAGGTATTTTCAATGATACACTGCATATTACGTTATATGAGAAGGTATTTTCATTGATACACTACAAATTACGATATATTATAAGGTATTTTCAATGATACACTGCATATTACGTTATATGGGAAGGTATTTTCAATGATGCACTGCATATTACGTTATATTATAAGGTATTTTCAATGATACACTGTATATTACGTTATATTATAAGGTATTTTCAATGATACACTGCATATTACGGTATATCATAAGGTATTTTCAATGATACACTGCATATTAAGTTATATTATAAGGTATTTTCAATGATAAACTACTATATATTATAAGGTATTTTCAATGATACACTGCATATTACGTTATATTATAAGGTATTTTCAAAGATACAATACAAATTACGGTATATTATAAGGTATTTTCAAAGATACACTGCATATTACGTTATATGGGAAGGTATTTTCAATGATACACTGCATATTACGTTATATTATAAGGTATTTTCAATGATACACTTGCATATTACGTTAAATTATAAGGTATTTTCAATGATACACTGCATATTACGTTATATTATAAGGTATTTTCAATGATACACTGCATATTACGATATATTATAAGGTATTTTCAATGATGCACTGCATTTTACGTTATATTATAAGGTATTTTCATTGATAGACAAGAATTACCATATATTCTAAGGTATTTTCAATGATACACTGCATATTACGTTATATTATAAGGTATTTTCAATGATACACTGCATATTACGTTATATTATAAGGTATTTTCAATGATACACTGCATATTACGGTATATCATAAGGTATTTTCAATGATACACTGCATATTAAGTTATATTATAAGGTATTTTCAATGATAAACTACTATATATTATAAGGTATTTTCAATGATACACTGCATATTACGTTATATTATAAGGTATTTTCAAAGATACAATACAAATTACGATATATTATAAGGTATTTTCAAAGATACACTGCATATTACGTTATATGGGAAGGTATTTTCAATGATACACTGCATATTACGTTATATTATAAGGTATTTTCAATGATACACTGCATATTACGTTATATTATAACGTATTTTCAATGATAAACTACTATATATTATAAGGTATTTTCAATGATAAACTACTATATATTATAAGGTATTTTCAATGATACACTACAAATTACGATATATTATAAGGTATTTCCAATGATACACTGCATATTACGTTATATTATAAGGTATTTTCAATGATACACTGCATATTACCTTATATTATAAGGTATTTTCAATGATACACTGCATATTACGTTATATTATAAGGTATTTTCAAAGATACACTACAAATAACGATATATTATAAGGTATTTTCAATGATACACTGCATATTACGTTATATGAGAAGGTATTTTCATTGATACACTACAAATTACGATATATTATAAGGTATTTTCAATGATACACTGCATATTACGTTATATGGGAAGGTATTTTCAATGATACACTGCATATTACGTTATATTATAAGGTATTTTCAATGATACACTGTATATTACGTTATATTATAAGGTATTTTCAATGATACACTGCATATTACGGTATATCATAAGGTATTTTCAATGATACACTGCATATTAAGTTATATTATAAGGTATTTTCAATGATAAACTACTATATATTATAAGGTATTTTCAATGATACACTGCATATTACGTTATATTATAAGGTATTTTCAAAGATACAATACAAATTACGGTATATTATAAGGTATTTTCAAAGATACACTGCATATTACGTTATATGGGAAGGTATTTTCAATGATACACTGCATATTACGTTATATTATAAGGTATTTTCAATGATACACTTGCATATTACGTTAAATTATAAGGTATTTTCAATGATACACTGCATATTACGTTATATTATAAGGTATTTTCAATGATACACTGCATATTACGATATATTATAAGGTATTTTCAATGATGCACTGCATTTTACGTTATATTATAAGGTATTTTCATTGATAGACAAGAATTACCATATATTCTAAGGTATTTTCAATGATACACTGCATATTACGTTATATTATTAGGTATTTTCAATGATACACTAAAAAATTACGATATATTATAAGGTATTTGCAATGATACACTGCATATTACGTTATACTATAAGGTATTTTCAATGATACACTGCATATTACGTTATATTTTAAGGTATTTTCAATGATACACTGCATATTACAATACATTATAAGGTATTTTCAATGATACACTGCATATTACATTGTATTATAAGGTATTTTCAATGATACACTGCATATTACGTTATATTTTAAGGTATTTTCATTGATACACTGCATATTACCTTATATTTTAAGGTATTTTCAATGATACACTTTATATTACGTTATATTATAAGGTATTTTCAATGATACACTGCATATTACGATATATTACATGGTAATTTCAATGATACACTGCATATTACGTTATATTATAAAGTATTTTCAATGATACATTGCATATTACGTTATATTATATGGTATTTCCAATGATAGACTGCATATTACATTGTATTATAAGGTATTTCCAATGATACTCTGCATATTACGTTACATTATAAGGTATTTTCAATGATACACTACAAATTACGATATATTATAAGGTATTTTCAATGATACTCTGCATATTACGTTACATTATAAGGTATTTTCAATGATACACTACAAATTACGATATATTATAAGGTATTTTCAATGATACACTGCATATTGCGTTATATTATAAGGTATTTTCAATGATACACTGCATACTACGTTACATTATCAGGTATTTTCAATGATACACTGCATATTACGTTATATTATAAGCTTTTTCAATGATACACTGCATATTACGTTATATTTTAAGGTATTTTCAATGATACACTGCATATTACAATACATTATAAGGTATTTTCAATGGGAGACTGCATATTACGTTATATTATAAGCTATTTTCAATGATACACTACAAATTACGATATATTATAAGGTATTTTCAATGATACTCTGCGTATTACGTTATATTATAAGTTCTTTTCATTGATAGACTGCATATTACCTTATATAATAAGGTATTTTCAATGATAGACTGCATATTACATTGTATTATAAGGTATTTTCAATGATACACTGCATATTACCTTATATTATAAGGTATTTTCAATGATACACTGCATATTACGTTATATTATAAGCTATTTTCAATGATACACTGCATATTACTTTATATTATAATATATTTTCAATGATACACTACAAATTACGTTATATTATAAGGTGTTTTCAATGATACACTACAAATTACGATATATTATAAGGTATTTGCAATGATACACTGCATATTACGTTATACTATAAGGTATTTTCAATGATACACTGCATATTACGTTATATTTTAAGGTATTTTCAATGATACACTGCATATTACAATACATTATAAGGTATTTTCAATGATACACTGCATATTACATTGTATTATAAGGTATTTTCAATGATACACTGCATATTACGTTATATTTTAAGGTATTTTCAATGATACACTGCATATTACGTTATATTTTAAGGTATTTTCAATGATACACTGCATATTACGTTATATTATTAGGTATTTTCAATGATACACTAAAAAATTACGATATATTATAAGGTATTTGCAATGATACACTGCATATTACGTTATACTATAAGGTATTTTCAATGATACACTGCATATTACGTTATATTTTAAGGTATTTTCAATGATACACTGCATATTACAATACATTATAAGGTATTTTCAATGATACACTGCATATTACATTGTATTATAAGGTATTTTCAATGATACACTGCATATTACTTTATATTATAATATATTTTCAATGATACACTACAAATTACGTTATATTATAAGGTGTTTTCAATGATACACTACAAATTACGATATATTATAAGGTATTTGCAATGATACACTGCATATTACGTTATACTATAAGGTATTTTCAATGATACACTGCATATTACGTTATATTTTAAGGTATTTTCAATGATACACTGCATATTACAATACATTATAAGGTATTTTCAATGATACACTGCATATTACATTGTATTATAAGGTATTTTCAATGATACACTGCATATTACGTTATATTTTAAGGTATTTTCATTGATACACTGCATATTACCTTATATTTTAAGGTATTTTCAATGATACACTGCATATTACGTTATATTATAAGGTATTTTCAATGATACACTAAAAAATTACGATATATTATAAGGTATTTCCAATGATACACTGCATATTACGTTATATTATAAGGTATTTTCAATGATACACTGCATATTACGTTATATTTTAAGGTATTTTCAATGATACACTGCATATTACAATACATTATAAGGTATTTTCAATGATACACTGCATATTACATTGTATTATAAGGTATTTTCAATGATACACTGCATATTACGTTATATTTTAAGGTATTTTCATTGATACACTGCATATTACCTTATATTATAAGGTATTTTCAATGATACACTGCATATTACGTTATATTATAAGGTATTTTCAATGATACACTAAAAAATTACGATATATTATAAGGTATTTGCAATGATACACTGCATATTACGTTATACTATAAGGTATTTTCAATGATACACTGCATATTACGTTATATTTTAAGGTATTTTCAATGATACACTGCATATTACAATACATTATAAGGTATTTTCAATGATACACTGCATATTACATTGTATTATAAGGTATTTTCAATGATACACTGCATATTACGTTATATTTTAAGGTATTTTCATTGATACACTGCATATTACCTTATATTTTAAGGTATTTTCAATGATACACTTTATATTACGTTATATTATAAGGTATTTTCAATGATACACTGCACATTACGATATATTACATGGTAATTTCAATGATACACTGCATATTACGTTATATTATAAAGTATTTTCAATGATACATTGCATATTACGTTATATTATATGGTATTTCCAATGATAGACTGCATATTACATTGTATTATAAGGTATTTCCAATGATACTCTGCATATTACGTTACATTATAAGGTATTTTCAATGATACACTACAAATTACGATATATTATAAGGTATTTTCCATGATACACTGCATATTACGTTATATTATAAGGTATTTTCAATGATACACTACATATTACGTTATTTTTTAAGGTATTTTCATTGATACACTGCATATTACCTTATATTATAATATATTTTCAATGATACACTACAAATTACGTTATATTATAAGGTATTTTCAATGATACACTGCATATTGCGTTATATTATAAGGTATTTTCAATGATACACTGCATACTACGTTACATTATCAGGTATTTTCAATGATACACTGCATATTACGTTATATTTTAAGGTATTTTCAATGATACACTGCATATTACAATACATTATAAGGTATTTTCAATGATACACTGCATATTACATTGTATTATAAGGTATTTTCAATGATACACTCCATATTACGTTATATTTTAAGGTATTTTCATTGATACACTGCATATTACCTTATATTTTAAGGTATTTTCAATGATACACTGCATATTACGTTATATTATTAGGTATTTTCAATGATACACTAAAAAATTACGATATATTATAAGGTATTTGCAATGATACACTGCATATTACGTTATACTATAAGGTATTTTCAATGATACACTGCATATTACGTTATATTTTAAGGTATTTTCAATGATACACTGCATATTACAATACATTATAAGGTATTTTCAATGATACACTGCATATTACATTGTATTATAAGGTATTTTCAATGATACACTGCATATTACGTTATATTTTAAGGTATTTTCATTGATACACTGCATATTACCTTATATTTTAAGGTATTTTCAATGATACACTGCATATTACGTTATATTATTAGGTATTTTCAATGATACACTAAAAAATTACGATATATTATAAGGTATTTGCAATGATACACTGCATATTACGTTATACTATAAGGTATTTTCAATGATACACTGCATATTACGTTATATTTTAAGGTATTTTCAATGATACACTGCATATTACAATACATTATAAGGTATTTTCAATGATACACTGCATATTACATTGTATTATAAGGTATTTTCAATGATACACTGCATATTACGTTATATTTTAAGGTATTTTCATTGATACACTGCATATTACCTTATATTTTAAGGTATTTTCAATGATACACTTTATATTACGTTATATTATAAGGTATTTTCAATGATACACTGCACATTACGATATATTACATGGTAATTTCAATGATACACTGCATATTACGTTATATTATAAAGTATTTTCAATGATACATTGCATATTACGTTATATTATATGGTATTTCCAATGATAGACTGCATATTACATTGTATTATAAGGTATTTCCAATGATACTCTGCATATTACGTTACATTATAAGGTATTTTCAATGATACACTACAAATTACGATATATTATAAGGTATTTTCAATGATACACTGCATATTACGTTATATTATAAGGTATTTTCAATGATACACTACATATTACGTTATTTTTTAAGGTATTTTCATTGATACACTGCATATTATAATATATTTTCAATGATACACTACAAATTACGTTATATTATAAGGTATTTTCAATGATACACTGCATATTGCGTTATATTATAAGGTATTTTCAATGATACACTGCATACTACGTTACATTATCAGGTATTTTCAATGATACACTGCATATTACGTTATATTATAAGCTTTTTCAATGATACACTGCATATTACGTTATATTTTAAGGTATTTTCAATGATACACTGCATATTACAATACATTATAAGGTATTTTCAATGGGAGACTGCATATTACGTTATATTATAAGCTATTTTCAATGATACACTACAAATTACGATATATTATAAGGTATTTTCAATGATACTCTGCGTATTACGTTATATTATAAGTTCTTTTCATTGATAGACTGCATATTACCTTATATAATAAGGTATTTTCAATGATAGACTGCATATTACATTGTATTATAAGGTATTTTCAATGATACACTGCATATTACCTTATATTATAAGGTATTTTCAATGATACACTGCATATTACGTTATATTATAAGCTATTTTCAATGATACACTGCATATTACTTTATATTATAATATATTTTCAATGATACACTACAAATTACGTTATATTATAAGGTATTTTCAATGATACACTACAAATTACGATATATTATAAGGTATTTGCAATGATACACTGCATATTACGTTATACTATAAGGTATTTTCAATGATTCACAGCATATTATGTTACATTATAAGGTATTTTCAATGATACACTGCATATTACATTACATTATAAGTTATTTTCAATTATAACACTGCATATTACATTATTTTATAATGTATTTTCAATGGGAGACTGCATATTACGTTATATTGTAAGGTATTTTCAATGATACACTGCATATTACGCTATATTTTCAGGTATTTTCAATGATACACTGCATATTACAATACATTATAATGTATTTTCAATGGGAGACTGCATATTACGTTATATTATAAGCTATTTTCAATGATACACTACAAATTACGATATATTATAAGGTATTTTCAATGATACTCTGCGTATTACGTTATATTATAAGTTATTTTCATTGATAGACTGCATATTACCTTATATAATAAGGTATTTTCAATGATAGACTGCAAATATCACGTTATATTATAAGTTATTTTCAATGATACACTGCATATTACGTTATATTATAAGCTATTTTCAATGATACACTGCATATTACTTTATATTATAAGGTATTTTCAATGATACACTACAAATTACGTTATATTATAAGGTATTTTCAATGATACACTACAAATTACGATATATTATAAAGTATTTTCAATGGTACATTGCATATTACGTTATATTATAAGGTATTTTCAATGATAGACTGCATATTACGTTATATTATATGGTATTTCCAATGATAGACTGCATATTACATTGTATTATAAGGTATTTTCAATGATACACTGCATATTACCTTATATTATAAGGTATTTTTAATGATACACTGCATATTACGTTATATTATAAGCTATTTTCAATGATACACTGCATATTACTTTATATTATAATATATTTTCAATGATACACTACAAATTACGTTATATTATAAGGTATTTTCAATGATACACTGCATATTACAATACATTATAATGTATTTTCAATGGGAGACTGCATATTACGTTATATTATAAGCTATTTTCAATGATACACTACAAATTACGATATATTATAAGGTATTTTCAATGATACTCTGCGTATTACGTTATATTATAAGTTATTTTCATTGATAGACTGCATATTACCTTATATAATAAGGTATTTTCAATGATAGACTGCAAATATCACGTTATATTATAAGTTATTTTCAATGATACACTGCATATTACGTTATATTATAAGGTATTTTCAATGATACACTGCATATTACGTTATATTATAAGGTATTTTCAATGATACACTACAAATTACGTTATATTATAATATATTTTCAATGATACACTACAAATTACGATATATTATAAAGTATTTTCAATGGTACATTGCATATTACGTTATATTATAAGGTATTTTCAATGATAGACTGCATATTACGTTATATTATATGGTATTTCCAATGATAGACTGCATATTACATTGTATTATAAGGTATTTTCAATGATACACTGCATATTACCTTATATTATAAGGTATTTTTAATGATACACTGCATATTACGTTATATTATAAGCTATTTTCAATGATACACTGCATATTACTTTATATTATAATATATTTTCAATGATACACTACAAATTACGTTATATTATAAGGTATTTTCAATGATACACTACAAATTACGATATATTATAAGGTATTTTCATTTATAGACTGCATATTACCTTATATAATAAGGTATTTTCAATGATAGACTGCAAATATCACGTTATATTATAAGGTATTTTCAATGATACACTGCATATTACAATACATTATAAGGTATTTTTAATGGGAGACTGCATATTACGTTATATTATAAGCTATTTTCAATGATACACTACAAATTACGATATATTATAAGGTATTTTCAATGATACACTGCATATTACATTACATTATAAGGTATTTTCAATGATACACTACAAATTACGATATATTATAAAGTATTTTCAATGATACATTGCATATTACGTTATATTATAAGGTATTTTCAATGATACACTGCATATTGCGTTATATTATAAGGTATTTTCAATGATACACTGCATATTACTTTATATTATAAGGTATTTTCAATGATACACTGCATATTACGATATATTATATGGTATTTCCAATGATACACTGTATATTACGTTATATTATAAGGTATTTTCAATGATACACTTTATATTACGTTATATTTTAAGGTATTTTCAATGATACACTGCATATTACAATACATTATAAGGTATTTTCAATGATACACTGCTTATTACATTGTATTATAAGGTATTTTCAATGATACACTGCATATTACGTTATATTATAAGATATTATCAATGATACACTGCATATTACGATATATTATAAGGTAATTTCAATAACACACAGCATATTATGTTATATTATAAGGTATTTTCAATGATACACTGCATATTACGTTATATTATAAGGTATTTTCAATGATTCACAGCATATTATGTTATATTATAAGGTATTATCAATGATACACTACATATTGCGTTATATTATAAGGTATTTTCAATGACAGACTGCATATTACATTATCTCATAATGTATTTTCAATGGTAGACTGCATATTCCGTTATATTATAAGGTATTTTCAATGATACACTGCATATTACATTGTATTATAAGCTATTTTCAATGATACACTGCATATTACTTTATATTATAATATATTTTCAATGATACACTGCATATTACGTTATATTATAAGATATTATCAATGATACACTGCATATTACAATACATTATAAGGTATTTTCAATGATACACTGCATATTACGATATATTATATGGTATATCCAATGATACACTGCATATTACGTTATATTATAAGGTATTTTCAATGATACACTGCATATTACGTTATATTATAAGGTATTTTCAATGATACACTGCATATTACGATATATTATAAGGTATTTTCAATGATACACAGAATATTACGTTATATTATAAGGTATTTTCAACGATAAACTACTATATATTACAAGGTATTTTCAATGATACACTGCATAGTACGTTATATTATAATGTATTTTCAATGATACACCGCATATTACGATATATTACATGGTAATTTCAATGATACACTGCATATTACGTTATATTATAAAGTATTTTCAATGATACACTGCATATTACGTTATATTATATGGTATTTCCAATGATAGACTGCATATTACATTGTATTATAAGGTATTTTCAATGATACACTGCATATTACGTTATATTATAAGGTATTTTCAATGATACACTGCATATTACATTGTATTATAAGCTATTTTCAATGATACACTGCATATTACTTTATATTATAATATATTTTCAATGATACACTACAACTTACGTTATATTATAAGGTATTTTCAATGATACACTACAAATTACGATATATTATAATGTATTTTCAATGATACATTGCATATTACGTTATATTATAAGGTATTTTCAATGATACACTGCATATTACGTTATATTATAAGATATTTTCAATGATACACAGAATATTACGTTATATTATAAGGTATTTTCAATGATAAACTACTATATATTACAAGGTATTTTCAATGATACACTACAAATTACCATATATTCTAAGGTATTTTCAATGATAAACTACTATATATTATAAGGTATTTTCAATGATACACTGCATATTACGTTATATTATAAGGTATTTCCAATGATACTCTGCATATTACGTTACATTATAAGGTATTTTCAATGATACACTACAAATTACGATATATTATAAGGTATTTTCAATGATACACTGCATATTACGTTATATTATAAGGTATTTTCAATGATACACTGCATATTACGTTATTTTTTAAGGTATTTTCATTGATACACTGCATATTACCTTATATTTTAAGGTATTTTCAATGATACACTTTATATTACGTTATATTATAAGGTATTTTCAATGATACACTGCATATTACGATATATTACATTGTATTTTCAATGATACACTGCATATTACGTTATATTATACAGTATTTTCAATGATACACTGCATATTACGTTATATTATATGGTATTTCCAATGATAGACTGCATATTACATTGTATTATAAGGTATTTTCAATGATACACTGCATATTATGTTATATTATAAGGTATTTTCAATGATACACTGCATATTACGTTATATTATAAGCTATTTTCAATGATACACTGCATATTACTTTATATTATAATATATTTTCAATGATACACTACAAATTACGTTATATTATAAGGTATTTTCAATGATACACTGCATATTGCGTTATATTATAAGGTATTTTCAATGATACACTGCATATTACGTTATATTTTAAGGTATTTTCAATGATACACTGCATACTACGTTACATTATCAGGTATTTTCAATGATACACTGCATATTACGTTATATTATAAGCTTTTTCAATGATACACTGCATATTACGTTATATTTTAAGGTATTTTCAATGATACACTGCATATTACGATATATTATAAGGTATTTTCAATGATACACAGAATATTACGTTATATTATAAGGTATTTTCAACGATAAACTACTATATATTACAAGGTATTTTCAATGATACACTGCATAGTACGTTATATTATAATGTATTTTCAATGATACACCGCATATTACGATATATTACATGGTAATTTCAATGATACACTGCATATTACGTTATATTATAAAGTATTTTCAATGATACACTGCATATTACGTTATATTATATGGTATTTCCAATGATAGACTGCATATTACATTGTATTATAAGGTATTTTCAATGATACACTGCATATTACGTTATATTATAAGGTATTTTCAATGATACACTGCATATTACGTTATATTATAAGCTATTTTCAATGATACACTGCATATTACTTTATATTATAATATATTTTCAATGATACACTACAACTTACGTTATATTATAAGGTATTTTCAATGATACACTACAAATTACGATATATTATAATGTATTTTCAATGATACATTGCATATTACGTTATATTATAAGGTATTTTCAATGATACACAGAATATTACGTTATATTATAAGGTATTTTCAATGATAAACTACTATATATTACAAGGTATTTTCAATGATACACTGCATAGTACGTTATATTTTAAGGTATTTTCAATGATACACTGCATATTACAATACATTATAAGGTATTTTCAATGATACACTGCATATTACGTTATATTATAAGGTATTTTCAATGATACACTGCATATTACGTTATATTATAAGGTATTTTCAATGACAGACTGCATATTACATTATCTCATAATGTATTTTCAATGGTAGACTGCATATTCCGTTATATTATAAGGTATTTTCAATGATACACTGCATATTACAATACATTATAAGGTATTTTCAATGATACACTGCATATTACGATATATTATATGGTATTTCCAATGATACACTGCATATTACGTTATATTATAAGGTATTTTCAATGATACACTGCATATTACGTTATATTATAAGGTATTTTCAATGATACACTGCATATTACGATATATTATAAGGTAATTTCAATGATACACTGCATATTACGTTATATTATAAAGTATTTTCAATGATACACTTTATATTACGTTATATTTTAAGGTATTTTCAATGATACACTGCATATTACGTTATATTTTAAGGTATTTTCAATGATACACTGCATATTACAATACATTATAAGGTATTTTCAATGATACACTGCATATTACATTGTATTATAAGGTATTTTCAATGATACACAGAATATTACGTTATATTATAAGGTATTTTCAATGATAAACTACTATATATTACAAGGTATTTTCAATGATACACTGCATAGTACGTTATATTATAAGGTATTTTCAATGATACACCGCATATTACGTTATATTATAATGTATTTTCAATGATACACTGCATATTACGTTATATTATAAGGTATTTTCAATGATACACTGCATATTACGTTATGTTATAAGGTATTTTCAATGATACACTGCATATTACGTTATATTATAAGATATTTTCAATGATACACAGAATATTACGTTATATTATAAGGTATTTTCAATGATAAACTACTATATATTACAAGGTATTTTCAATGATACACAGAATATTACGTTATATTATAAGGTATTTTCAATGATAAACTACTATATATTATAAGGTATTTTCAATGATACACTGCATATTACGTTATATTATAAGGTATTTCCAATGATACTCTGCATATTACGTTACATTATAAGGTATTTTCAATGATACACTACAAATTACGATATATTATAAGGTATTTTCAATGATACACTGCATATTACGTTATATTATAAGGTATTTTCAATGATACACTGCATATTACGTTATATTTTAAGGTATTTTCATTGATACACTGCATATTACCTTATATTTTAAGGTATTTTCAATGATACACTTTATATTACGTTATATTATAAGGTATTTTCATTGATACACTGCATATTACGATATATTACATTGTAATTTCAATGATACACTGCATATTACGTTATATTATACAGTATTTTCAATGATACACTGCATATTACGTTATATTATATGGTATTTCCAATGATAGACTGCATATTACATTGTATTATAAGGTATTTTCAATGATACACTGCATATTATGTTATATTATAAGGTATTTTCAATGATACACTGCATATTACGTTATATTATAAGCTATTTTCAATGATACACTGCATATTACTTTATATTATAAGGTATTTTCAATGATACACTACAAATTACGTTATATTATAAGGTATTTTCAATGATACACTGCATATTGCGTTATATTATAAGGTATTTTCAATGATACACTGCATATTACGTTATATTTTAAGGTATTTTCAATGATACACTGCATACTACGTTACATTATCAGGTATTTTCAATGATACACTGCATATTACGTTATATTATAAGCTTTTTCAATGATACACTGCATATTACGTTATATTTTAAGGTATTTTCAATGATACACTGCATATTACAATACATTATAAGGTATTTTCAATGGGAGACTGCATATTACGTTATATTATAAGCTATTTTCAATGATACACTACAAATTACGATATATTATAAGGTATTTTCAATGATACTCTGCGTATTACGTTATATTATAAGTTATTTTCATTGATAGACTGCATATTACCTTATATAATAAGGTATTTTCAATGATAGACTGCATATTACATTGTATTATAAGGTATTTTCAATGATACACTGCATATTACCTTATATTATAAGGTATTTTCAATGATACACTGCATATTACTTTATATTATAAGGTATTTTCAATGATACACTGCATATTACGATATATTATATGGTATTTCCAATGATACACTGTATATTACGTTATATTATAAGGTATTTTCAATGATACACTTTATATTACGTTATATTTTAAGGTATTTTCAATGATACACTGCATATTACGTTATATTTTAAGGTATTTTCAATGATACACTGCATATTACAATACATTATAAGGTATTTTCAATGATACACTGCATATTACATTGTATTATAAGGTATTTTCAATGATAAACTACTATATATTACAAGGTATTTTCAATGATACACTGCATAGTACGTTATATTTTAAGGTATTTTCAATGATACACTGCATATTACAATACATTATAAGGTATTTTCAATGATACACTGCATATTACGTTATATTATAAGGTATTTTCAATGATACACTGCATATTACGTTATATTATAAGGTATTTTCAATGACAGACTGCATATTACATTATCTCATAATGTATTTTCAATGGTAGACTGCATATTCCGTTATATTATAAGGTATTTTCAATGATACACTGCATATTACAATACATTATAAGGTATTTTCAATGATACACTGCATATTACGATATATTATATGGTATTTCCAATGATACACTGCATATTACGTTATATTATAAGGTATTTTCAATGATACACTGCATATTACGTTATATTATAAGGTATTTTCAATGATACACTGCATATTACGATATATTATAAGGTAATTTCAATGATACACTGCATATTACGTTATATTATAAAGTATTTTCAATGATACACTTTATATTACGTTATATTTTAAGGTATTTTCAATGATACACTGCATATTACGTTATATTATAAGGTATTTTCAATGATACACTGCATATTACAATACATTATAAGGTATTTTCAATGATACACTGCATATTACATTGTATTATAAGGTATTTTCAATGATACACAGAATATTACGTTATATTATAAGGTATTTTCAATGATAAACTACTATATATTACAAGGTATTTTCAATGATACACTGCATAGTACGTTATATTATAAGGTATTTTCAATGATACACCGCATATTACGTTATATTATAATGTATTTTCAATGATACACTGCATATTACGTTATATTATAAGGTATTTTCAATGATACACTGCATATTACGTTATATTATAAGGATTTTCAATGATACACTGCATATTACGTTATATTATAAGATATTTTCAATGATACACTGCATATTACGTTATATTATAAGGTATTTTCAATGATAAACTACTATATATTACAAGGTATTTTCAATGATACACAGAATATTACGTTATATTATAAGGTATTTTCAATGATAAACTACTATATATTATAAGGTATTTTCAATGATACACTGCATATTACGTTATATTATAAGGTATTTCCAATGATACTCTGCATATTACGTTACATTATAAGGTATTTTCAATGATACACTACAAATTACGATATATTATACAGTATTTTCAATGATACACTGCATATTACGTTATATTATATGGTATTTCCAATGATAGACTGCATATTACATTGTATTATAAGGTATTTTCAATGATACACTGCATATTATGTTATATTATAAGGTATTTTCAATGATACACTGCATATTACGTTATATTATAAGCTATTTTCAATGATACACTGCATATTACTTTATATTATAATATATTTTCAATGATACACTACAAATTACGTTATATTATAAGGTATTTTCAATGATACACTGCATATTGCGTTATATTATAAGGTATTTTCAATGATACACTGCATATTACGTTATATTTTAAGGTATTTTCAATGATACACTGCATACTACGTTACATTATCAGGTATTTTCAATGATACACTGCATATTACGTTATATTATAAGCTTTTTCAATGATACACTGCATATTACGTTATATTTTAAGGTATTTTCAATGATACACTGCATATTACAATACATTATAAGGTATTTTCAATGGGAGACTGCATATTACGTTATATTATAAGATATTTTCAATGATACACAGAATATTACGTTATATTATAAGGTATTTTCAATGATAAACTACTATATATTACAAGGTATTTTCAATGATACACAGAATATTACGTTATATTATAAGGTATTTTCAATGACAGACTGCATATTACATTATCTCATAATGTATTTTCAATGGTAGACTGCATATTCCGTTATATTATAAGGTATTTTCAATGATACACTGCATATTACAATACATTATAAGGTATTTTCAATGATACACTGCATATTACGATATATTATATGGTATTTCCAATGATACACTGCATATTACGTTATATTATAAGGTATTTTCAATGATACACTGCATATTACGTTATATTATAAGGTATTTTCAATGATACACTGCATATTACGATATATTATAAGGTAATTTCAATGATACACTGCATATTACGTTATATTATAAGGTATTTTCAATGATACACTTTATATTACGTTATATTTTAAGGTATTTTCAATGATACACTGCATATTACGTTATATTTTAAGGTATTTTCAATGATACACTGCATATTACGATATATTATAAGGTATTTTCAATGATACACTGCATATTACATTGTATTATAAGGTATTTTCAATGATACACAGAATATTACGTTATATTATAAGGTATTTTCAATGATAAACTACTATATATTACAAGGTATTTTCAATGATACACTGCATAGTACGTTATATTATAAGGTATTTTCAATGATACACCGCATATTACGTTATATTATAATGTATTTTCAATGATACACTGCATATTACGTTATATTATAAGGTATTTTCAATGATACACTGCATATTACGTTATGTTATAAGGTATTTTCAATGATACACTGCATATTACGTTATATTATAAGATATTTTCAATGATACACAGAATATTACGTTATATTATAAGGTATTTTCAATGATAAACTACTATATATTACAAGGTATTTTCAATGATACACAGAATATTACGTTATATTATAAGGTATTTTCAATGATAAACTACTATATATTATAAGGTATTTTCAATGATACACTGCATATTACGTTATATTATAAGGTATTTCCAATGATACTCTGCATATTACGTTACATTATAAGGTATTTTCAATGATACACTACAAATTACGATATATTATAAGGTATTTTCAATGATACACTGCATATTACGTTATATTATAAGGTATTTTCAATGATACACTGCATATTACGTTATTTTTTAAGGTATTTTCATTGATACACTGCATATTACCTTATATTTTAAGGTATTTTCAATGATACACTTTATATTACGTTATATTATAAGGTATTTTCAATGATACACTGCATATTACGATATATTACAATGTAATTTCAATGATACACTGCATATTACGTTATATTATACAGTATTTTCAATGATACACTGCATATTACGTTATATTATATGGTATTTCCAATGATAGACTGCATATTACATTGTATTATAAGGTATTTTCAATGATACACTGCATATTATGTTATATTATAAGGTATTTTCAATGATACACTGCATATTACGTTATATTATAAGCTATTTTCAATGATACACTGCATATTACTTTATATTATAATATATTTTCAATGATACACTACAAATTACGTTATATTATAAGGTATTTTCAATGATACACTGCATATTGCGTTATATTATAAGGTATTTTCAATGATACACTGCATATTACGTTATATTTTAAGGTATTTTCAATGATACACTGCATACTACGTCACATTATCAGGTATTTTCAATGATACACTGCATATTACGTTATATTATAAGCTTTTTCAATGATACACTGCATATTACGTTATATTTTAAGGTATTTTCAATGATACACTGCATATTACAATACATTATAAGGTATTTTCAATGGGAGACTGCATATTACGTTATATTATAAGCTATTTTCAATGATACACTACAAATTACGATATATTATAAGGTATTTTCAATGATACTCTGCGTATTACGTTATATTATAAGTTATTTTCATTGATAGACTGCATATTACCTTATATAATAAGGTATTTTCAATGATAGACTGCATATTACATTGTATTATAAGGTATTTTCAATGATACACTGCATATTACCTTATATTATAAGGTATTTTCAATGATACACTGCATATTACTTTATATTATAAGGTATTTTCAATGATACACTGCATATTACGATATATTATATGGTATTTCCAATGATACACTGTATATTACGTTATATTATAAGGTATTTTCAATGATACACTTTATATTACGTTATATTTTAAGGTATTTTCAATGATACACTGCATATTACGTTATATTTTAAGGTATTTTCAATGATACACTGCATATTACAATACATTATAAGGTATTTTCAATGATACACTGCTTATTACATTGTATTATAAGGTATTTTCAATGATAAACTACTATATATTACAAGGTATTTTCAATGATACACTGCATAGTACGTTATATTTTAAGGTATTTTCAATGATACACTGCATATTACAATACATTATAAGGTATTTTCAATGATACACTGCATATTACGTTATATTATAAGGTATTTTCAATGATACACTGCATATTACGTTATATTATAAGGTATTTTCAATGACAGACTGCATATTACATTATCTCATAATGTATTTTCAATGGTAGACTGCATATTCCGTTATATTATAAGGTATTTTCAATGATACACTGCATATTACAATACATTATAAGGTATTTTCAATGATACACTGCATATTACGATATATTATATGGTATTTCCAATGATACACTGCATATTACGTTATATTATAAGGTATTTTCAATGATACACTGCATATTACGTTATATTATAAGGTATTTTCAATGATACACTGCATATTACGATATATTATAAGGTAATTTCAATGATACACTGCATATTACGTTATATTATAAAGTATTTTCAATGATACACTTTATATTACGTTATATTTTAAGGTATTTTCAATGATACACTGCATATTACGTTATATTTTAAGGTATTTTCAATGATACACTGCATATTACAATACATTATAAGGTATTTTCAATGATACACTGCATATTACATTGTATTATAAGGTATTTTCAATGATACACAGAATATTACGTTATATTATAAGGTATTTTCAATGATAAACTACTATATATTACAAGGTATTTTCAATGATACACTGCATAGTACGTTATATTATAAGGTATTTTCAATGATACACCGCATATTACGTTATATTATAATGTATTTTCAATGATACACTGCATATTACGTTATATTATAAGGTATTTTCAATGATACACTGCATATTACGTTATATTATAAGGTATTTTCAATGATACACTGCATATTACGTTATATTATAAGATATTTTCAATGATACACAGAATATTACGTTATATTATAAGGTATTTTCAATGATAAACTACTATATATTACAAGGTATTTTCAATGATACACAGAATATTACGTTATATTATAAGGTATTTTCAATGATAAACTACTATATATTATAAGGTATTTTCAATGATACACTGCATATTACGTTATATTATAAGGTATTTCCAATGATACTCTGCATATTACGTTACATTATAAGGTATTTTCAATGATACACTACAAATTACGATATATTATAAGGTATTTTCAATGATACACTGCATATTACGTTATATTATAAGGTATTTTCAATGATACACTGCATATTACGTTATTTTTTAAGGTATTTTCATTGATACACTGCATATTACCTTATATTTTAAGGTATTTTCAATGATACACTTTATATTACGTTATATTATAAGGTATTTTCAATGATACACTGCATATTACGATATATTACATGGTAATTTCAATGATACACTGCATATTACGTTATATTATACAGTATTTTCAATGATACACTGCATATTACGTTATATTATATGGTATTTCCAATGATAGACTGCATATTACATTGTATTATAAGGTATTTTCAATGATACACTGCATATTATGTTATATTATAAGGTATTTTCAATGATACACTGCATATTACGTTATATTATAAGCTATTTTCAATGATACACTGCATATTACTTTATATTATAATATATTTTCAATGATACACTACAAATTACGTTATATTATAAGGTATTTTCAATGATACACTGCATATTGCGTTATATTATAAGGTATTTTCAATGATACACTGCATATTACGTTATATTTTAAGGTATTTTCAATGATACACTGCATACTACGTTACATTATCAGGTATTTTCAATGATACACTGCATATTACGTTATATTATAAGCTTTTTCAATGATACACTGCATATTACGTTATATTTTAAGGTATTTTCAATGATACACTGCATATTACAATACATTATAAGGTATTTTCAATGGGAGACTGCATATTACGTTATATTATAAGCTATTTTCAATGATACACTACAAATTACGATATATTATAAGGTATTTTCAATGATTCACAGCATATTATGTTATATTATAAGGTATTATCAATGATACACTACATATTGCGTTATATTATAAGGTATTTTCAATGACAGACTGCATATTACATTATCTCATAATGTATTTTCAATGGTAGACTGCATATTCCGTTATATTATAAGGTATTTTCAATGATACACTGCATATTACAATACATTATAAGGTATTTTCAATGATACACTGCATATTACGATATATAATATGGTATTTCCAATGATACACTGCATATTACGTTATATTATAAGGTATTTTCAATGATACACTGCATATTACGTTATATTTTAAGGTATTTTCAATGATACACTGCATATTGCGTTATATTATAAGGTATTTTCAATGATACACTTTATATTACGTTATATTATAAGGTATTTTCAATGATACACTGCATATTGCGTTATATTATAAGGTATTTTCAATGATACACTGCATATTGCGTTATATTATAAGGTATTTTCAATGATACACTGCATATTACGTTATATTTTAAGTTATTTTCAATGATACACTGCATATTACATTATGTTATAATGTATTTTCAATGGGAGACTGCATATTACGTTATATTATAAGGTATTTTCAATGATACACTGCATATTACGTTATATTTTAAGGTATTTTCAATGATACACTGCATATTACAATACATTATAAGGTATTTTCAATGGGAGACTGCATATTACGTTATATTATAAGCTATTTTCAATGATACACTACAAATTACGATATATTATAAGGTATTTTCAATGATACTCTGCGTATTACGTTATATTATAAGTTATTTTCATTGATAGACTGCATATTACCTTATATAATAAGGTATTTTCAATGATAGACTGCAAATATCACGTTATATTATAAGGTATTTTCAATGATACACTGCATATTGCGTTATATTATAAGGTATTTTCAATGATACACTGCATATTACGTTATATAATATGGTATTTCCAATGATACACTGCATATTACGTTATATTATAAGGTATTTTCAATGATACACTGCATATTACGTTATATTTTAAGGTATTTTCATTGATACACTGCATATTACGTTATATTTTAAGGTATTTTCAATGATACACTTTATATTACGTTATATTATAAGGTATTTTCAATGATACACTGCATATTGCGTTATATTATAAGGTATTTTCAATGATACACTGCATATTACGTTATATTATAAGCTATTTTCAATGATACACTGCATATTACTTTATTTTATAATATATTTTCAATGATACACTACAAATTACGTTATATTATAAGCTATTTTCAATGATACACTACAAATTACGATATATTATAAGGTATTTTCAATGATACTCTGCGTATTACGTTATATTATAAGTTATTTTCATTGATAGACTGCATATTACCTTATATAATAAGGTATTTTCAATGATAGACTGCATATTACATTGTATTATAAGGTATTTTCAATGATACACTGCATATTACCTTATATTATAAGGTATTTTCAATGATACACTGCATATTACTTTATATTATAAGGTATTTTCAATGATACACTGCATATTACGATATATTATATGGTATTTCCAATGATACACTGTATATTACGTTATATTTTAAGGTATTTTCAATGATACACTGCATATTACGTTATATTATAAGGTATTTTCAATGATTCACAGCATATTATGTTATATTATAAGGTATTATCAATGATACACTACATATCGCGTTATATTATAAGGTATTTTCAATGACAGACTGCATATTACATTATCTCATAATGTATTTTCAATGGTAGACTGCATATTCCGTTATATTATAAGGTATTTTCAATGATACACTGCATATTACAATACATTATAAGGTATTTTCAATGATACACTGCATATTACGATATATTATATGGTATATCCAATGATACACTGCATATTACGTTATATTATAAGGTATTTTCAATGATACACTGCATATTACGTTATATTATAAGGTATTTTCAATGATACACTGCATATTACGATATATTATAAGGTAATTTCAATGATACACTGCATTTTACGTTATATTATAAAGTATTTTGAATGATACACTTTATATTACGTTTTATTTTAAGGTATTTTCAATGATACACTGCATATTACGTTATATTTTAAGGTATTTTCAATGATACACTGCATATTACAATACATTATAAGGTATTTTCAATGATACACTGCATATTACATTGTATTATAAGGTATTTTCAATGATACACTGCATATTACGTTATATTATAAGGTATTATCAATGATACACTGCATATTACGATATATTATAAGGTAATTTCAATAACACACAGCATATTATGTTATATTATAAGGTATTTTCAATGATACACTGCATATTACGTTATATTATAAGGTATTTTCAATGATTCACAGCATATTATGTTATATTATAAGGTATTATCAATGATACACTACATATTGCGTTATATTATAAGGTATTTTCAATGACAGACTGCATATTACATTATCTCATAATGTATTTTCAATGGTAGACTGCATATTCCGTTATATTATAAGGTATTTTCAATGATACACTGCATATTACAATACATTATAAGGTATTTTCAATGATACACTGCATATTACGATATATAATATGGTATTTCCAATGATACACTGCATATTACGTTATATTATAAGGTATTTTCAATGATACACTGCATATTACGTTATATTTTAAGGTATTTTCATTGATACAGTGCATATT
>CAKAJI010000848.1:0-21865 GCA_916610255.1 Lasioglossum lativentre
TAAGGTATTTTCAATGATACACTGCATATTACGTTATATTATAAGGTATTTTCAATGATAAACAACTACGTATTATAAGGTATTTTCAATGATACACTGCATATTACGTTATATTATAAGGTATTTTCATTGATAGACTAGAATTACCATATATTCTAAGGTATTTTCAATGATACACTGCATATTACGTTATATTATAAGGTATTTTCAATGATACACTGCATATTACGTTATTTTATAAGGTATTTTCAATGATAAACTGCATATTACGTTATATTATAAGGTATTTTCAATGATGCACTGCATATTACGTTGTACTATACGGTATTTTCAATGATTCACTGCATATTACGTTATATTATAAGGTATTTTCAATGATAGACTGCATATTACATTATATTAGCATGTATTTTCAATGATACACTGCATATTACATTATATTATAAGGTATTTTCAATGATAGACTGCATATTACATTATATTATAAGGTATTTTCAATGATAGACTGCATATTACGTTATATTATAAACTATTTTCAATGAATCACGGCATATTACGTTATATTATAAGGTATTTTCAATGATACACTGCATATTACGTTATATTATAAACTATTTTCAATGAATAACTGCATATTACGTTATATTATAAGGTATTTTCAATGATACACTGCATATTACATTATATTATAAGGTATTTTAATGATACACTGCACATTACGTTATATTTTAAGGTATTTTCAATGATACACTGCATATTACATTATATTATAAACTATTTTCAATGATACACTGCATATTACGTTATATTATAAGGTATTTTCATTGATACACTGCATATTACGTTATATTATTAGGTATTTTCAATGATAGACTGCATATTACGTTATATTATGAGGTATTTTCAATGATACACTGCATATTACGTTATATTATAAGGTATTTTCAATGATAGACTGCATATTACATTATATTATAAGGTATTTTCAATGATAGACTGCATATTACATTATATTATAAGGTATTTTCAATGATACACTTCATATTACGTTATATGATAAGGTATTTTCAATGATAGATTGCATATTACATTATATTATAAGGTATTTTCAATGATAGACTGCATATTACGTTATATTAGCAGGTATTTTCAATGATACAATGCATATTACATTATATTATAAGGTATTTTCAATGATAGACTGCATATTACATTATATTATAAGGTATTTTCAATGATACACTGCATGTTACGTTATATGATAAGGTATTTTCAATGAATCACTGCATATTACATTACATTATAAGGTATTTTCAATGATACAATGCATATTACGTTATATGATAAGGTATTTTCAATGACACACTGCATATTACGTTATATTATGAGGTATTTTCAATGATACACTGCATATTACATTATATTATAAGGTATTTTCAATGATAGACTGCATATTACATTATATTATAAGGTATTTTCAATGATACACTGCATACTACGTTATATTATAAGGTATTTTCATTGGTAGACTAGAATTACCATATATTCTAAGGTATTTTCAATGATACACTGCATATTACGTTATATTATAAGGTATTTTCAATGATACACTGGGTATTACGTTATATTATAAGGTATTTTCAATGATACACTGCATATTACGTTATATTATAAGGTATTTTCAATGATAAACTACTACGTATTATAAGGTATTTTCAATGATACACTGCATATTACGTTATATTATAAGGTATTTTCATTGATAGACTAGAATTACCATATATTCTAAGGTATTTTCAATGATACACTGCATATTACGTTATACTATAAGGTATTTTCAATGATAAACTACTATATATTATAGGGTATTTTCAATGATACACTGCATATTACGTTATATTATGAGGTATTTTCAAAGATACACTACAAATAACGATATATTATAAGGTATTTTCAATGATACACTGCATATTACGTTATATGGGAAGTTATTTTCAATGATACACTGCATATTCCGTTATATTATAAGGTATTTTCATTGATAGACTAGAATTACCATATATTCTAAGGTATTTTCAATGATACACTGCATATTACGTTATATGGGAAGGTATTTTCAATGATACACTGCATATTACGTTATATTATAAGGTATTTTCAATGATACACTGCATATTACGTTATATTATTAGGTATTTTCATTGATACACTGCATATTAAGTTATATTATAAGGTATTTTCAATGATACACTGCATATTACGTTATATTATAAGGTATTTTCATTGATAGACTAGAATTACCATATATTCTAAGGTATTTTCAATGATACACTGCATATTACGTTATATGGGAAGGTATTTTCAATGATACACTGCATATTACGTTATATTATAAGGTATTTTCAATGATACACAGCATATTACGTTATATTATAAGGTATTTTCAATGATACACTGCATATTACGTTATATTATAAGATATTTTCATTGATAGACTAGAATTACCATATATTCTAAGGTATTTTCAATGATACACTGCATATTACGATATATTATAAGGTATTTTCAATGATACCCTGCATATTACGTTATATTATAAGGTATTTTCATTGATAGACTAGAATTACCATATATTCTAAGGTATTTTCAATGATACACTGCATATTACGTTATATTATAAGGTATTTTCAATGATACACTACAAATTACGATATATTATAAGGTATTTTCAATGATACCCTGCATATTACGTTATATTATAAGGTATTTTCAATGATACAATGCATATTACGTTATATTATAAGGTATTTTCAATGATGCACTGCATATTACGTTATACTATAAGGTATTTTCAATGATACACTACAAATTACGATATATTATAAGGTATTTTCAATGATACACTGCATATTACGTTATTTTATAAGGTATTTTCAATGATAAACTGCATATTATGTTATATTATAAGGTATTTTCAATGATGCACTGCATATTACGTTGTACTATACGGTATTTTCAATGATTCACTGCATATTACGTTATATGGGAAGGTATTTTCAATGACACACTGCATATTACGTTACATGGGAAGGTATTTTCAATGATACACTGCATATTACGTTATATTATAAGGTATTTTCAATGATACACAGCATATTACGTTATATTATAAGGTATTTTCAATGATACACTGCATATTACGTTATATTATAAGGTATTTTCATTGATAGACTAGAATTACCATATATTCTAAGGTATTTTCAATGATACACTGCATATTACGTTATATTATAAGGTATTTTCAATGATACACTGCATATTACGTTATTTTATAAGGTATTTTCAATGATAAACTGCATATTACGTTATATTATAAGGTATTTTCAATGATGCACTGCATATTACGTTGTACTATACGGTATTTTCAATGATTCACTGCATATTACGTTATATTATAAGGTATTTTCAATGATAGACTGCATATTACATTATATTAGCATGTATTTTCAATGATACACTGCATATTACATTATATTATAAGGTATTTTCAATGATAGACTGCATATTACATTATATTATAAGGTATTTTCAATGATAGACTGCATATTACGTTATATTATAAACTATTTTCAATGAATCACGGCATATTACGTTATATTATAAGGTATTTTCAATGATACACTGCATATTACGTTATATTATAAACTATTTTCAATGAATAACTGCATATTACGTTATATTATAAGGTATTTTCAATGATACACTGCATATTACATTATATTATAAGGTATTTTAATGATACACTGCACATTACGTTATATTTTAAGGTATTTTCAATGATACACTGCATATTACATTATATTATAAACTATTTTCAATGATACACTGCATATTACGTTATATTATAAGGTAGTTTCATTGATACACTGCATATTACGTTATATTATTAGGTATTTTCAATGATAGACTGCATATTACGTTATATTATGAGGTATTTTCAATGATACACTGCATATTACGTTATATTATAAGGTATTTTCAATGATAGACTGCATATTACATTATATTATAAGGTATTTTCAATGATAGACTGCATATTACATTATATTATAAGGTATTTTCAATGATACACTTCATATTACGTTATATGATAAGGTATTTTCAATGATAGATTGCATATTACATTATATTATAAGGTATTTTCAATGATAGACTGCATATTACGTTATATTAGCAGGTATTTTCAATGATACAATGCATATTACATTATATTATAAGGTATTTTCAATGATAGACTGCATATTAAGTTATATTATAAGGTATTTTCAATGATAAACTACTATATATTATAAGGTATTTTCAATGATACACTGCATATTACGTTATATTATAAGGTATTTTCAATGATAAACAACTACGTATTATAAGGTATTTTCAATGATACACTGCATATTACGTTATATTATAAGGTATTTTCATTGATAGACTAGAATTACCATATATTCTAAGGTATTTTCAATGATACACTGCATATTACGTTATATTATAAGGTATTTTCAATGATACACTACAAATTACGATATATTATATGGTATTTTCAATGATACACTGCATATTACGTTATTTTATAAGGTATTTTCAATGATAAACTGCATATTACGTTATATTATAAGGTATTTTCAATGATGCACTGCATATTACGTTGTACTATACGGTATTTTCAATGATTCACTGCATATTACGTTATATGGGAAGGTATTTTCAATGACACACTGCATATTACGTTACATGGGAAGGTATTTTCAATGATACACTGCATATTACGTTATATTATAAGGTATTTTCAATGATACACAGCATATTACGTTATATTATAAGGTATTTTCAATGATACACTGCATATTACGTTATCTTATAAGGTATTTTCATTGATAGACTAGAATTACCATATATTCTAAGGTATTTTCAATGATACACTGCATATTACGTTATATTATAAGGTATTTTCAATGATACACTGCATATTACGTTATTTTATAAGGTATTTTCAATGATAAACTGCATATTACGTTATATTATAAGGTATTTTCAATGATGCACTGCATATTACGTTGTACTATACGGTATTTTCAATGATTCACTGCATATTACGTTATATTATAAGGTATTTTCAATGATAGACTGCATATTACATTATATTAGCATGTATTTTCAATGATACACTGCATATTACATTATATTATAAGGTATTTTCAATGATAGACTGCATATTACATTATATTATAAGGTATTTTCAATGATAGACTGCATATTACGTTATATTATAAACTATTTTCAATGAATCACGGCATATTACGTTATATTATAAGGTATTTTCAATGATACACTGCATATTACGTCATATTATAAACTATTTTCAATGAATAACTGCATATTACGTTATATTATAAGGTATTTTCAATGATACACTGCATATTACATTATATTATAAGGTATTTTAATGATACACTGCACATTACGTTATATTTTAAGGTATTTTCAATGATACACTGCATATTACATTATATTATAAACTATTTTCAATGATACACTGCATATTACGTTATATTATAAGGTAGTTTCATTGATACACTGCATATTACGTTATATTATTAGGTATTTTCAATGATAGACTGCATATTACGTTATATTATGAGGTATTTTCAATGATACACTGCATATTACGTTATATTATAAGGTATTTTCAATGATAGACTGCATATTACATTATATTATAAGGTATTTTCAATGATAGACTGCATATTACATTATATTATAAGGTATTTTCAATGATACACTTCATATTACGTTATATGATAAGGTATTTTCAATGATAGATTGCATATTACATTATATTATAAGGTATTTTCAATGATAGACTGCATATTACGTTATATTAGCAGGTATTTTCAATGATACAATGCATATTACATTATATTATAAGGTATTTTCAATGATAGACTGCATATTACATTATATTATAAGGTATTTTCAATGATACAATGCATGTTACGTTATATGATAAGGTATTTTCAATGAATCACTGCATATTACATTACATTATAAGGTATTTTCAATGATACAATGCATATTACGTTATATGATAAGGTATTTTCAATGACACACTGCATATTACGTTATATTATGAGGTATTTTCAATGATACACTGCATATTACATTATATTATAAGGTATTTTCAATGATAGACTGCATATTACATTATATTATAAGGTATTTTCAATGATATACTGCATATTACGTTATATTATAAGGTATTTTCATTGGTAGACTAGAATTACCATATATTCTAAGGTATTTTCAATGATACACTGCATATTACGTTATATTATAAGGTATTTTCAATGATACACTGGGTATTACGTTATATTATAAGGTATTTTCAATGATACACTGCATATTACGTTATATTATAAGGTATTTTCAATGATAAACTACTACGTATTATAAGGTATTTTCAATGATACACTGCATATTACGTTATATTATAAGGTATTTTCATTGATAGTCTAGAATTACCATATATTCTAAGGTATTTTCAATGATACACTGCATATTACGTTATACTATAAGGTATTTTCAATGATAAACTACTATATATTATAGGGTATTTTCAATGATACACTGCATATTACGTTATATTATGAGGTATTTTCAAAGATACACTACAAATAACGATATATTATAAGGTATTTTCAATGATACACTGCATATTACGTTATATGAGAAGGTATTTTCATTGATGCACTACAAATTACGATATATTATAAGGTATTTTCAATGATACACTGCATATTACGTTATATGGGAAGGTATTTTCAATGACACACTGCATATTACGTTACATGGGAAGGTATTTTCAATGATACACTGCATATTACGTTATATTATAAGGTATTTTCAATGATACACAGCATATTACGTTATATTATAAGGTATTTTCAATGATACACTGCATATTACGTTATATTATAAGGTATTTTCAATGATACACTGCATATTACGTTATATTATAAGGTATTTTCATTGGTAGACTAGAATTACCATATATTCTAAGGTATTTTCAATGATACACTGCATATTACGTTATATTATAAGGTATTTTCAATGATACACTACAAATTACGTTATATCATAAGGTATTTTCAATGATACACTGCATATTACGTTATATTATAAGGTATTTTCAAAGATACACTACAAATAACGATATATTATAAGGTATTTTCAATGATACACTGCATATTACGTTATATGGGAAGGTATTTTCAATGATACACTGCATATTACGTTATATTATAAGGTATTTTCATTGATAGACTAGAATTACCATATATTCTAAGGTATTTTCAATGATACACTGCATATTACGTTATATGGGAAGGTATTTTCAATGATACACTGCATATTACGTTATATTATAAGGTATTTTCAATGATACACTGCATATTACGTTATATTATAAGGTATTTTCAATGATACACTGCATATTACGTTATATTATAAGGTATTTTCATTGGTAGACTAGAATTACCATATATTCTAAGGTATTTTCAATGATACACTGCATATTACGTTATATTATAAGGTATTTTCAACGATACACTGCATATTACGTTATATTATAAGGTATTTTCAATTATACACTGCATATTACGTTATATTATAAGGTATTTTCAATGATATACTACTACGTATTATAAGGTATTTTCAATGATACACGGCATATTACGTTATATTATAAGGTATTTTCATTGATAGACAAGAATTACCATATATTCTAAGGTATTTTCAATGATACACTGCATATTACGTTATATGGGAAGGTATTTTCAATGATAAACTGCATATTACGTTATATTATAAGGTATTTTCAATGATACACTGCATATTTCGTTATATTATGAGGTATTTTCGATGATACACTGCATATTACGTTATATTATAAGGTATTTTCAATGATACACTGCATATTACGTTATATGGGAAGGTATTTTCAATGATAAACTGCATATTACGTTATATTATAAGGTATTTTCAATGATACACTGCATATTTCGTTATATTATGAGGTATTTTCAATGATACACTGCATATTACGTTATATTATAAGGTATTTTCAATGATACACTGCATATTACGTTATATTATAAGGTATTTTCAATGATACACTGCATATTACGTTATATTATAAGGTATTTTCAATGATACACTGCATATTACGTTATATTATAAGGTATTTTCAACGATACACTGCATATTACGTTATATTATAAGGTATTTTCAATGATACACTGCATATTACGTTATATTATAAGGTATTTTCAATGATACACTGCATATTACGTTATATTATAAGGTATTTTCATTGGTAGACTAGAATTACCATATAATCTAAGGTATTATCAATGATACACTGCATATTACGTTATATTATAAGGTATTTTCAATGATACACTGCATATTACGTTATATTATAAGGTATTTTCAATGATACACTGCATATTACGTTATATTATAAGGTATTTTCAATGATATACTGCATACTACGTTATATTATAAGGTATTTTCATTGGTAGACTAGAATTACCATATATTCTAAGGTATTTTCAATGATACACTGCATATTACGTTATATGAGAAGGTATTTTCATTGGTAGACTACAATTACCATATAATCTAAGGTATTTTCAATGATACACTGCATATTACGTTATATTATAAGGTATTTTCAATGATACACTGCATATTACGTTATATTATAAGGTATTTTCAATGATACACTGCATATTACGTTATATTATAAGGTATTTTCATTGATAGACATGAATTACCATATATTCTAAGGTATTTTCAATGATACACTACAAATTACGATATATTATAAGGTATTTTCAATGATACACTGCATATTACGTTATATGAGAAGGTATTTTCATTGATACACTACAAATTACGTTATATTATAAGGTATTTTCAATGATACACTGCATATTACGTTATATTATAAGGTATTTTCATTGATAGACTAGAATTACCATATATTCTAAGGTATTTTCAATGATACACTGCATATTACGTTATATGGGAAGGTATTTTCAATGATAAACTGCATATTACGTTATATTATAAGGTATTTTCAACGATACACTGCATATTACGTTATATTATAAGGTATTTTCAATGATACACTGCATATTACGTTATATTATAAGGTATTTTCAGTGATATACTACTACGTATTATAAGGTATTTTCAATGATAAACTACTATATATTATAAGGTATTTTCAATGATACACTACAAATAACGATATATTATAAGGTATTTTCAGTGATACACTGCATATTACGTTATATGAGAAGGTATTTTCATTGATACACTACAAATTACGATATATTATAAAGTATTTTCAATGATACACTGCATATTACGTTATATGGGAAGGTATTTTCAAAGATGCACTGCATATTACGTTATTCTATAAGGTATTTTCAATGATAAACTACTATATATTATAGGGTATTTTCAATGATACACTGCATATTACGTTATATTATAAGGTATTTTCAACGATACACTGCATATTACGTTATATTATAAGGTATTTTCAATTATACACTGCATATTACGTTATATTATAAGGTATTTTCAATGATATTCTACTACGTATTATAAGGTATTTTCAATGATACACGGCATATTACGTTATATTATAAGGTATTTTCATTGATAGACAAGAATTACCATATATTCTAAGGTATTTTCAATGATACACTGCATATTACGTTATATGGGAAGGTATTTTCAATGATAAACTGCATATTACGTTATATTATAAGGTATTTTCAATGATACACTGCATATTTCGTTATATTATGAGGTATTTTCAATGATACACTGCATATTACGTTATATTATAAGGTATTTTCAATGATACACTGCATATTACGTTATATTATAAGGTATTTTCAATGATACACTGCATATTACGTTATATTATAAGGTATTTTCAATGATACACTGCATATTACGTTATATTATAAGGTATTTTCAACGATACACTGCATATTACGTTATATTATAAGGTATTTTCAATGATACACTGCATATTACGTTATATTATAAGGTATTTTCAATGATACACTGCATATTACGTTATATTATAAGGTATTTTCATTGGTAGACTAGAATTACCATATAATCTAAGGTATTATCAATGATACCCTGCATATTACGTTATATTATAAGGTATTTTCAATGATACACTGCATATTACGTTATATTATAAGGTATTTTCAATGATACACTGCATATTACGTTATATTATAAGGTATTTTCAATGATATACTGCATACTACGTTATATTATAAGGTATTTTCATTGGTAGACTAGAATTACCATATATTCTAAGGTATTTTCAATGATACACTGCATATTACGTTATATGAGAAGGTATTTTCATTGGTAGACTACAATTACCATATAATCTAAGGTATTTTCAATGATACACTGCATATTACGTTATATTATAAGGTATTTTCAATGATACACTGCATATTACGTTATATTATAAGGTATTTTCAATGATACACTGCATATTACGTTATATTATAAGGTATTTTCATTGATAGACAAGAATTACCATATATTCTAAGGTATTTTCAATGATACACTACAAATTACGATATATTATAAGGTATTTTCAATGATACACTGCATATTACGTTATATGAGAAGGTATTTTCATTGATACACTACAAATTACGTTATATTATAAGGTATTTTCAATGATACACTGCATATTACGTTATATTATAAGGTATTTTCATTGATAGACTAGAATTACCATATATTCTAAGGTATTTTCAATGATACACTGCATATTACGTTATATTATAAGGTATTTTCAATGATACACTGCATATTACGTTATATTATAAGGTATTTTCATTGGTAGACTAGAATTACCATATATTCTAAGGTATTTTCAATGATACACTGCATATTACGTTATATTATAAGGTATTTTCAAAGATACACTACAAATAACGATATATTATAAGGTATTTTCAATGATACACTGCATATTACGTTATATGAGAAGGTATTTTCATTGATACACTACAAATTACGATATATTATAAGGTATTTTCAATGATAGACTAGAATTACCATATATTCTAAGGTATTTTCAATGATACACTGCATATTACGTTATATTATAAGGTATTTTCAATGATACACTGCATATTACGTTATATTATAAGGTATTTTCAACGATACACTGCATATTACGTTATATTATAAGGTATTTTCAATGATATACTACTACGTATTATAAGGTATTTTCAATGATACACGGCATATTACGTTATATTATAAGGTATTTTCATTGATAGACAAGAATTACCATATATTCTAAGGTATTTTCAATGATACACTGCATATTACGTTATATGGGAAGGTATTTTCAATGATAAACTGAATATTACGTTATATTATAAGGTATTTTCAATGATACACTGCATATTTCGTTATATTATGAGGTATTTTCAATGATACACTGCATATTACGTTATATTATAAGGTATTTTCAATGATACACTGCATATTACGTTATATTGTAAGGTATTTTCATTGATAGACAAGAATTACCATATATTCTAAGGTATTTTCAATGATACACTGCATATTACGTTATATGGGAAGGTATTTTCAATGATAAACTGCATATTACGTTATATTATAAGGTATTTTCAATGATACACTGCATATTTCGTTATATTATGAGGTATTTTCAATGATACACTGCATATTACGTTATATTATAAGGTATTTTCAATGATACACTGCATATTACGTTATATTATAAGGTATTTTCAATGATACACTGCATATTACGTTATATTATAAGGTATTTTCAATGATACACTGCATATTACGTTATATTATAAGGTATTTTCAATGATACACTGCATATTACGTTATATTATAAGGTATTTTCAATGATAAACTACTACGTATTATAAGGTATTGTCAATGATACACTGCATATTACGTTATATTATAAGGTATTTTCAATGATACACTGCATATTAAGTTATATTATAAGGTATTTTCAATGATAAACTACTATATATTATAAGGTATTTTCAATGATACACTGCATATTACGTTATATTATAAGGTATTTTCATTGATAGACAAGAATTACCATATATTCTAAGGTATTTTCAATGATACACTGCATATTACGTTATATGGGAAGGTATTTTCAATGATAAACTGCATATTACGTTATATTATAAGGTATTTTCAATGATACACTGCATATTTCGTTATATTATGAGGTATTTTCAATGATACACTGCATATTACGTTATATTATAAGGTATTTTCAATGATACACTGCATATTACGTTATATTGTAAGGTATTTTCAATGATACACTGCATATTACGTTATATTATAAGGTATTTTCAATGATACACTGCATATTACGTTATATTATAAGGTATTTTCAACGATACACTGCATATTCCGTTATATTATAAGGTATTTTCAATGATTCACTGCATATTACGTTATATTATAAGGTATTTTCAATGATACACTGCATATTACGTTATATTATAAGGTATTTTCAATGATACACTGCATATTACGTTATATTATAAGGTATTTTCAATGATACACTGCATATTACGTTATATTATAAGGTATTTTCAATGATGCACTGCATATTACGTTATACTATAAGGTATTTTCAATGATACACTACAAATTACGTTATATGAGAAGGTATTTTCATTGATACACTACAAATTACGATATATTATAAGGTATTTTCAATGATACACTGCATATTACGTTATATGGGAAGGTATTTTCAATGATACACTGCATATTACGTTATATTATAAGGTATTTTCAATGATACACTGCATATTACGATATATTATAAGGTATTTTCAATGATACACTGCATATTACGTTATATTATAAGGTATTTTCAATGATACACTGCATATTACGTTATATTATAAGGTATTTTCAACGATACACTGCATATTCCGTTATATTATAAGGTATTTTCAATGATTCACTGCATATTACGTTATATTATAAGGTATTTTCAATGATATACTACTACGTATTATAAGGTATTTTCAATGATACACGGCATATTACGTTATATTATAAGGTATTTTCATTGATAGACAAGAATTACCATATATTCTAAGGTATTTTCAATGATACACTGCATATTACGTTATATGGGAAGGTATTTTCAATGATAAACTGCATATTACGTTATAATATAAGGTATTTTCAATGATACACTGCATATTTCGTTATATTATGAGGTATTTTCAATGATACACTGCATATTACGTTATATTATAAGGTATTTTCAATGATACACTGCATATTACGTTATATTATAAGGTATTTTCAATGATACACTGCATATTACGTTATATTATAAGGTATTTTCAATGATACACTGCATATTACGTTATATTATAAGGTATTTTCAATGATACACTGCATATTACGTTATATTATAAGGTATTTTCAATGATAAACTACTACGTATTATATGGTATTTTCAATGATACACTGCATATTACGTTATATTATAAGGTATTTTCAATGATACACTGCATATTAAGTTATATTATAAGGTATTTTCAATGATAAACTACTACGTATTATAAGGTATTTTCAATGATACACTGCATATTACGTTATATTATAAGGTATTTTCAATGATACACTGCATATTAAGTTATATTATAAGGTATTTTCAATGATAAACTACTATATATTATAAGGTATTTTCAATGATACACTGCATATTACGTTATATTATAAGGTATTTTCAAAGATACACTACAAATAACGATATATTATAAGGTATTTTCAATGATACACTGCATATTACGTTATATGAGAAGGTATTTTCATTGATACACTACAAATTACGATATATTATAAGGTATTTTCAATGATACACTGCATATTACGTTATATGGGAAGGTATTTTCAATGATACACTGCATATTACGTTATATTATAAGGTATTTTCAATGATACACTGCATATTACGATATATTATAAGGTATTTTCAATGATACACTGCATATTACGTTATATTATAAGGTATTTTCAATGATACACTGCATATTACGTTATATTATAAGGTATTTTCATTGATAGACTAGAATTACCATATATTCTAAGGTATTTTCAATGATACACTGCATATTACGTTATATTATAAGGTATTTTCAAAGATACACTACAAATAACGATATATTATAAGGTATTTTCAATGATACACTGCATATTACGTTATATGAGAAGGTATTTTCATTGATACACTACAAATTACGATATATTATAAGGTATTTTCAATGATACACTGCATATTACGTTATATGGGAAGGTATTTTCAAAGATGCACTGCTTATTACGTTATACTATAAGGTATTTTCAATGATAAACTACTATATATTATAAGGTATTTTCAATGATACACTGCATATTACGTTATATGGGAAGGTATTTTCAAAGATGCACTGCATATTACGTTATACTATAAGGTATTTTCAACGATACACTGCATATTACGTTATATTATAAGGTATTTTCAATGATTCACTGCATATTACGTTATATTATAAGGTATTTTCAATGATATACTACTACGTATTATAAGGTATTTTCAATGATACACGGCATATTACGTTATATTATAAGGTATTTTCATTGATAGACAAGAATTACCATATATTCTAAGGTATTTTCAATGATACACTGCATATTACGTTATATGGGAAGGTATTTTCAATGATAAACTGCATATTACGTTATAATATAAGGTATTTTCAATGATACACTGCATATTTCGTTATATTATGAGGTATTTTCAATGATACACTGCATATTACGTTATATTATAAGGTATTTTCAATGATACACTGCATATTACGTTATATTATAAGGTATTTTCAATGATACACTGCATATTACGTTATATTATAAGGTATTTTCAATGATACACTGCATATTAAGTTATATTATAAGGTATTTTCAATGATAAACTACTACGTATTATAAGGTATTTTCAATGATACACTGCATATTACGTTATATTATAAGGTATTTTCATTGATAGACTAGAATTACCATATATTCTAAGGTATTTTCAATGATACACTGCATATTACGTTATATTATAAGGTATTTTCAAAGATACACTACAAATAACGATATATTACAAGGTATTTTCAATGATACACTGCATATTACGTTATATGAGAAGGTATTTTCATTGATACACTACAAATTACGATATATTATAAGGTATTTTCAATGATACACTGCATATTACGTTATATGGGAAGGTATTTTCAAAGATGCACTGCTTATTACGTTATACTATAAGGTATTTTCAATGATAAACTACTATATATTATAAGGTATTTTCAATGATACACTGCATATTACGTTATATGGGAAGGTATTTTTAAAGATGCACTGCATATTACGTTATACTATAAGGTATTTTCAATGATAAACTACTATATATTATAAGGTATTTTCAATGATACACTGCATATTACGTTATATTATAAGGTATTTTCATTGATAGACTAGAATTACCATATATTCTAAGGTATTTTCAATGATACACTGCATATTACGTTATATGCGAAGGTATTTTCATTGATACACTACAAATTACGATATATTATAAGGTATTTTCAATGATACACTGCATATTACGTTATATTATAAGGTATTTTCATTGATAGACTAGAATTACCATATATTCTAAGGTATTTTCAATGATACACTGCATATTACGTTATATTATAAGGTATTTTCAATGATAAACTACTATATATTATAAGGTATTTTCAATGATACACTACAAATTACGTTATATCATAAGGTATTTTCAATGATACACTGCATATTACGTTATATGGGAAGGTATTTTCAATGATACACTGCATATTACGTTATATTATAAGGTATTTTCAATGATACACTGCATATTACGTTATATTATAAGGTATTTTCAATGATACACTGCATATTACGTTATATGGGAAGGTGTTTTCAAAGATGCACTGCATATTACGTTATACTATAAGGTATTTTCAATGATAAACTACTATATATTATAAGGTATTTTCAATGATACACTGCATATTACGTTATATGAGAAGGTATTTTCATTGATACACTACAAATTACGATATATTATAAGGTATTTTCAATGATACACTGCATATTAAGTTATATTATAAGGTATTTTCAATGATAAACTACTATATATTATAAGGTATTTTCAATGATACACTGCATATTACGTTATATTATAAGGTATTTTCAAAGATACACTACAAATAACGATATATTATAAGGTATTTTCAATGATACACTGCATATTACGTTATATGAGAAGGTATTTTCATTGATACACTACAAATTACGATATATTATAAGGTATTTTCAATGATACACTGCATATTACGTTATATTATAAGGTATTTTCAATGATACACTGCATATTACGTTATATTATAAGGTATTTTCAATGATACACTGCATATTACGATATATTATAAGGTATTTTCAATGATACACTGCATATTACGTTATATTATAAGGTATTTTCAATGATACACTGCATATTACGTTATATTATAAGGTATTTTCATTGATAGACTAGAATTACCATATATTCTAAGGTATTTTCAATGATACACTGCATATTACGTTATATTATAAGGTATTTTCAAAGATACACTACAAATAACGATATATTATAAGGTATTTTCAATGATACACTGCATATTACGTTATATGAGAAGGTATTTTCATTGATACACTACAAATTACGATATATTATAAGGTATTTTCAATGATACACTGCATATTACGTTATATGGGAAGGTATTTTCAAAGATGCACTGCATATTACGTTATACTATAAGGTATTTTCAACGATACACTGCATATTCCGTTATATTATAAGGTATTTTCAATGATTCACTGCATATTACGTTATATTATAAGGTATTTTCAATGATATACTACTACGTATTATAAGGTATTTTCAATGATACACGGCATATTACGTTATATTATAAGGTATTTTCATTGATAGACAAGAATTACCATATATTCTAAGGTATTTTCAATGATACACTGCATATTACGTTATATGGGAAGGTATTTTCAATGATAAACTGCATATTACGTTATAATATAAGGTATTTTCAATGATACACTGCATATTTCGTTATATTATGAGGTATTTTCAATGATAAACTACTATATATTATAAGGTATTTTCAATGATACACTGCATATTACGTTATATTATAAGGTATTTTCAAAGATACACTACAAATAACGATATATTATAAGGTATTTTCAATGATACACTGCATATTACGTTATATGAGAAGGTATTTTCATTGATACACTACAAATTACGATATATTATAAGGTATTTTCAATGATACACTGCATATTACGTTATATGGGAAGGTATTTTCAATGATACACTGCATATTACGTTATATTATAAGGTATTTTCAATGATACACTGCATATTACGATATATTATAAGGTATTTTCAATGATACACTGCATATTACGTTATATTATAAGGTATTTTCAATGATACACTGCATATTACGTTATATTATAAGGTATTTTCATTGATAGACTAGAATTACCATATATTCTAAGGTATTTTCAATGATACACTGCATATTACGTTATATTATAAGGTATTTTCAAAGATACACTACAAATAACGATATATTATAAGGTATTTTCAATGATACACTGCATATTACGTTATATGAGAAGGTATTTTCATTGATACACTACAAATTACGATATATTATAAGGTATTTTCAATGATACACTGCATATTACGTTATATGGGAAGGTATTTTCAAAGATGCACTGCTTATTACGTTATACTATAAGGTATTTTCAATGATAAACTACTATATATTATAAGGTATTTTCAATGATACACTGCATATTACGTTATATGGGAAGGTATTTTCAAAGATGCACTGCATATTACGTTATACTATAAGGTATTTTCAATGATAAACTACTATATATTATAAGGTATTTTCAATGATACACTGCATATTACGTTATATTATAAGGTATTTTCATTGATAGACTAGAATTACCATATATTCTAAGGTATTTTCAATGATACACTGCATATTTGGTTATATTATAAGGTATTTTCAAAGATACACTACCAATAACGATATATTATAAGGTATTTTCAATGATACACTGCATATTACGTTATATGAGAAGGTATTTTCATTGATACACTACAAATTACGATATATTATAAGGTATTTTCAATGATACACTGCATATTACGTTATATTATAAGGTATTTTCAATGATACACTGCATATTACGTTATATGGGAAGGTGTTTTCAAAGATGCACTGCATATTACGTTATACTATAAGGTATTTTCAATGATAAACTACTATATATTATAAGGTATTTTCAATGATACACTGCATATTACGTTATATGAGAAGGTATTTTCATTGATACACTACAAATTACGATATATTATAAGGTATTTTCAATGATACACTGCATATTACGTTATACTATAAGGTATTTTCAATGATAAACTACTATATATTATAGGGTATTTTCAATGATACACTGCATATTACGTTATATTATAAGGTATTTTCAAAGATACACTACAAATAACGATATATTATAAGGTATTTTCAATGATACACTGCATATTACGTTATATGAGAAGGTATTTTCATTGATACACTACAAATTACGTTATATTATAAGGTATTTTCAATGATACACTGCATATTACGTTATATGAGAAGGTATTTTCAACGATACACTGCATATTACGTTATATTATAAGGTATTTTCAATGATAAACTACTATATATTATAGGGTATTTTCAATGATACACTGCATATTACGTTATATTATAAGGTATTTTCAAAGATACACTACAAATAACGATATATTATAAGGTATTTTCAATGATACACTGCATATTACGTTATATGAGAAGGTATTTTCAACGATACACTGCATATTACGTTATATTATAAGGTATTTTCAATGATACACTGCATATTACGTTATATTATAAGGTATTTTCAATGATATACTACTACGTATTATAAGGTATTTTCAATGATAAACTACTATATATTATAAGGTATTTTCAATGATACACTGCATATTACGTTATATGAGAAGGTATTTTCATTGATACACTACAAATTACGATATATTATAAGGTATTTTCAATGATAGACTAGAATTACCATATATTCTAAGGTATTTTCAATGATACACTGCATATTACGTTATATTATAAGGTATTTTCAATGATACACTGCATATTACGTTATATTATAAGGTATTTTCATTGGTAGACTAGAATTACCATATAATCTAAGGTATTATCAATGATACACTGCATATTACGTTATATTATAAGGTATTTTCAATGATACACTGCATATTACGTTATATTATAAGGTATTTTCAATGATACACTGCATATTACGTTATATTATAAGGTATTTTCAACGATACACTGCATATTACGTTATATTATAAGGTATTTTCAATGATACACTGCATATTACGTTATATTATAAGGTATTTTCAATGATATACTACTACGTATTATAAGGTATTTTCAATGATACACGGCATATTACGTTATATTATAAGGTATTTTCATTGATAGACAAGAATTACCATATATTCTAAGGTATTTTCAATGATACACTGCATATTACGTTATATGGGAAGGTATTTTCAATGATAAACTGCATATTACGTTATATTATAAGGTATTTTCAATGATACACTGCATATTTCGTTATATTATGAGGTATTTTCAATGATACACTGCATATTACGTTATATTATAAGGTATTTTCAATGATACACTGCATATTACGTTATATTGTAAGGTATTTTCAATGATACACTGCATATTTCGTTATATTATGAGGTATTTTCAATGATACACTGCATATTACGTTATATTATAAGGTATTTTCAATGATACACTGCATATTACGTTATATTATAAGGTATTTTCAATGATACACTGCATATTACGTTATATTATAAGGTATTTTCAATGATACACTGCATATTACGTTATATTATAAGGTATTTTCAATGATACACTGCATATTACGTTATATTATAAGGTATTTTCAATGATAAACTACTACGTATTATAAGGTATTTTCAATGATACACTGCATATTACGTTATATTATAAGGTATTTTCAATGATACACTGCATATTAAGTTATATTATAAGGTATTTTCAATGATAAACTACTATATATTATAAGGTATTTTCAATGATACACTGCATATTACGTTATATTATAAGGTATTTTCATTGATAGACAAGAATTACCATATATTCTAAGGTATTTTCAATGATACACTGCATATTACGTTATATGGGAAGGTATTTTCAATGATAAACTGCATATTACGTTATATTATAAGGTATTTTCAATGATACACTGCATATTTCGTTATATTATGAGGTATTTTCAATGATACACTGCATATTACGTTATATTATAAGGTATTTTCAATGATACACTGCATATTACGTTATATTGTAAGGTATTTTCAATGATACACTGCATATTACGTTATATTATAAGGTATTTTCAATGATACACTGCATATTACGTTATATTATAAGGTATTTTCAACGATACACTGCATATTCCGTTATATTATAAGGTATTTTCAATGATTCACTGCATATTACGTTATATTATAAGGTATTTTCAATGATATACTACTACGTATTATAAGGTATTTTCAATGATACACGGCATATTACGTTATATTATAAGGTATTTTCATTGATAGACAAGAATTACCATATATTCTAAGGTATTTTCAATGATACACTGCATATTACGTTATATGGGAAGGTATTTTCAATGATAAACTGCATATTACGTTATATTATAAGGTATTTTCAATGATACACTGCATATTTCGTTATATTATGAGGTATTTTCAATGATACACTGCATATTACGTTATATTATAAGGTATTTTCAATGATACACTGCATATTACGTTATATTGTAAGGTATTTTCAATGATACACTGCATATTACGTTATATTATAAGGTATTTTCAATGATACACTGCATATTACGTTATATTATAAGGTATTTTCAACGATACACTGCATATTCCGTTATATTATAAGGTATTTTCAATGATACACTGCATATTACGTTATATTATAAGGTATTTTCATTGATAGACAAGAATTACCATATATTCTAAGGTATTTTCAATGATACACTGCATATTACGTTATATGGGAAGGTATTTTCAATGATAAACTGCATATTACGTTATATTATAAGGTATTTTCAATGATACACTGCATATTTCGTTATATTATGAGGTATTTTCAATGATACACTGCATATTACGTTATATTATAAGGTATTTTCAATGATACACTGCATATTACGTTATATTGTAAGGTATTTTCAATGATACACTGCATATTACGTTATATTATAAGGTATTTTCAATGATACACTGCATATTACGTTATATTATAAGGTATTTTCAACGATACACTGCATATTCCGTTATATTATAAGGTATTTTCAATGATTCACTGCATATTACGTTATAATATAAGGTATTTTCAAT
>CAKAJI010000849.1:0-44448 GCA_916610255.1 Lasioglossum lativentre
GTAATATGCAGTGTATCATTGAGAATACCTTATAATACGTAGTGGTTTATCATTGAAAATACCTTATAATATAACGTAATATGCAGTGTATCATTGAAAATACCTTATAATACGTAGTAGTTTATCATTGAAAATACCTTATAATATAACGTAATATGCAGTGTATCATTGAGAATACCTTATAATATAACGTAATATGCAGTGTATCATTGAAAATACTTTCCCATATAACGTAATATGCAGTGTATCATTGAAAATACCTTAGAATATATGGTAATTCTTGTCTATCAATGAAAATACCTTATAATATAACGTAATATGCAGTGTATCATTGAAAATACCTTAGAATATATGTTAATTCTAGTCTATCAATGAAAATACCTTATAATATAACGCAATATGCAGTGTATCATTGAAAATACCTTATAATACGTAGTAGTTTATCATTGACAATACCTTATAATATAACGTAATATGCAGTGTATCATTGAAAATACCTTCCCATATAACGTAATATGCAGTGTATCATTGAAAATACCTTAGAATATATGGTAATTCTTGTCTATCAATGAAAATACCTTATAATATAACGTAATATGCAGTGTATCATTGAAAATACCTTAGAATATATGTTAATTCTAGTCTATCAATGAAAATACCTTATAATATAACGCAATATGCAGTGTATCATTGAAAATACCTTATAATACGTAGTAGTTTATCATTGAAAATACCTTATAATATAACGTAATATGCAGTGTATCATTGAAAATACCTTATAATATAACGTAATATGCAGTGTATCATTGAAAATACCTTCCCATATAACGTAATATGCAGTGTATCATTGAAAATACCTTAGAATATATGGTAATTCTTGTCTATCAATGAAAATACCTTATAATATAACGTAATATGCAGTGTAACATTGAAAATACCTTAGAATATATGTTAATTCTAGTCTATCAATGAAAATACCTTATAATATAACGCAATATGCAGTGTATCATTGAAAATACCTTAGAATATATGTTAATTCTAGTCTATCAATGAAAATACCTTATAATATAACGCAATATGCAGTGTATCATTGAAAATACCTTATAATACGTAGTAGTTTATCATTGAAAATACCTTATAATATAACGTAATATGCAGTGTATCATTGAAAATACCTTATAATACGTAGTAGTTTATCATTGAAAATACCTTATAATATATAGTAGTTTATCATTGAAAATACCTTATAATATATAGTAGTTTATCATTGAAAATACCTTATAATATAACGTAATATGCTGTGTATCATTGAAAATACCTTATAATATAACGTAATATGCAGTGTATCATTGAAAATACCTTATAATATAACGTAATATGAAGCATATCATTGAAAATACCTTATAATATAACGTAATATGCAGTGTATCATTGAAAATACCTTATAATATAACGTAATATGCAGTGTATCATTGAAAATACCCTATAATATAACGTAATATGCAGTGTATCATTGAAAATACCTTATAATATAACGTAATATGCAGTGTATCATTGAAAATACCTTCCCATATAACGTAATATGCAGTGTATCATTGAAAATACCTTAGAATATATGGTAATTCTTGTCTATCAATGAAAATACCTTATAATATAACGTAATATGCAGTGTATCATTGAAAATACCTTAGAATATATGTTAATTCTAGTCTATCAATGAAAATACCTTATAATATAACGCAATATGCAGTGTATCATTGAAAATACCTTATAATACGTAGTAGTTTATCATTGAAAATACCTTATAATATAACGTAATATGCAGTGTATCATTGAAAATACCTTATAATACGTAGTAGTTTATCATTGAAAATACCTTATAATATATAGTAGTTTATCATTGAAAATACCTTATAATATATAGTAGTTTATCATTGAAAATACCTTATAATATAACGTAATATGCTGTGTATCATTGAAAATACCTTATAATATAACGTAATATGCAGTGTATCATTGAAAATACCTTATAATATAACGTAATATGCAGCATATCATTGAAAATACCTTATAATATAACGTAATATGCAGTGTATCATTGAAAATACCTTATAATATAACGTAATATGCAGTGTATCATTGAAAATACCTTATAATATAACGTAATATGCAGTGTATCATTGAGAATACCTTATAATATAACGTAATATGCAGTGTATCATTGAAAATACCTTATAATATAACGTAATATGCAGTGTATCATTGAAAATACCTTATAATATAACGTAATATGCAGTGTATCATTGAAAATACCTTATAATACGTAGTAGTTTATCATTGAAAATACCTTATAATATAACGTAATATGCAGTGTATCATTGAGAATACCTTATAATACGTAGTAGTTTATCATTGAAAATACCTTATAATATAACGTAATATGCAGTGTATCATTGAAAATACCTTCCCATATAACGTAATATGCAGTGTATCATTGAAAATACCTTATAATATAACGTAATATGCAGTGTATCATTGAAAATACCTTATAATATAACGTAATATGCAGTGTATCATTGAAAATACCTTATAATATAACGTAATATGCAGTGTATCATTGAAAATACCTTCCCATATAACGTAATATGCAGTGTATCATTGAAAATACCTTAGAATATATGGTAATTCTTGTCTATCAATGAAAATACCTTATAATATAACGTAATATGCAGTGTATCATTGAAAATACCTTAGAATATATGGTAATTCTAGTCTATCAATGAAAATACCTTATAATATAACGCAATATGCAGTGTATCATTGAAAATACCTTATAATACGTAGTAGTTTATCATTGAAAATACCTTATAATATAACGTAATATGCAGTGTATCATTGAAAATACCTTATAATACGTAGTAGTTTATCATTGAAAATACCTTATAATATATAGTAGTTTATCATTGAAAATACCTTATAATATAACGTAATACGCTGTGTATCATTGAAAATACCTTATAATATAACGTAATATGCAGTGTATCATTGAAAATACCTTATAATATAACGTAATATGCAGTGTGTCATTGAAAATACCTTATAATATAACGTAATATGCAGTGTATCATTGAAAATACCTTCCCATATAACGTAATATGCAGTGTATCATTGAAAATACCTTAGAATATATGGTAATTCTTGTCTATCAATGAAAATACCTTATAATATAACGTAATATGCAGTGTATCATTGAAAATACCTTATAATACGTAGTAGTTTATCATTGAAAATACCTTATAATATATAGTAGTTTATCATTGAAAATACCTTATAATATATAGTAGTTTATCATTGAAAATACCTTATAATATAACGTAATACGCTGTGTATCATTGAAAATACCTTATAATATAACGTAATATGCAGTGTATCATTGAAAATACCTTATAATATAACGTAATATGCAGCATATCATTGAAAATACCTTATAATATAACGTAATATGCAGTGTATCATTGAAAATACCTTATAATATAACGTAATATGCAGTGTATCATTGAAAATACCTTATAATATAACGTAATATGCAGTGTATCATTGAAAATACCTTATAATATAACGTAATATGCAGTGTATCATTGAAAATACCTTATAATACGTAGTAGTTTATCATTGAAAATACCTTATAATATAACGTAATATGCAGTGTATCATTGAGAATACCTTATAATACGTAGTAGTTTATCATTGAAAATACCTTATAATATAACGTAATATGCAGTGTATCATTGAAAATACCTTATAATACGTAGTAGTTTATCATTGAAAATACCTTATAATATAACGTAATATGCAGTGTATCATTGAGAATACCTTATAATATAACGTAATATGCAGTGTATCATTGAAAATACCTTATAATATAATGTAATATGCAGTGTATCATTGAAAATACCTTATAATATAACGTAATATGCAGTGTATCATTGAAAATACCTTCCCATATAACGTAATATGCAGTGTATCATTGAAAATACCTTAGAATATATGGTAATTCTTGTCTATCAATGAAAATACCTTATAATATAACGTAATATGCAGTGTATCATTGAAAATACCTTAGAATATATGTTAATTCTAGTCTATCAATGAAAATACCTTATAATATAACGCAATATGCAGTGTATCATTGAAAATACCTTATAATACGTAGTAGTTTATCATTGAAAATACCTTATAATATAACGTAATATGCAGTGTATCATTGAAAATACCTTATAATACGTAGTAGTTTATCATTGAAAATACCTTATAATATATAGTAGTTTATCATTGAAAATACCTTATAATATATAGTAGTTTATCATTGAAAATACCTTATAATATAACGTAATATGCTGTGTATCATTGAAAATACCTTATAATATAACGTAATATGCAGTGTATCATTGAAAATACCTTATAATATAACGTAATATGCAGCATATCATTGAAAATACCTTATAATATAACGTAATATGCAGTGTATCATTGAAAATACCTTATAATATAACGTAATATGCAGTGTATCATTGAAAATACCTTATAATACGTAGTAGTTTATCATTGAAAATACCTTATAATATAACGTAATATGCAGTGTATCATTGAGAATACCTTATAATATAACGTAATATGCAGTGTATCATTGAAAATACCTTATAATATAACGTAATATGCAGTGTATCATTGAAAATACCTTATAATATAACGTAATATGCAGTGTATCATTGAAAATACCTTATAATATAACGTAATATGCAGTGTATCATTGAAAATACCTTATAATACGTAGTAGTTTATCATTGAAAATACCTTATAATATAACGTAATATGCAGTGTATCATTGAGAATACCTTATAATACGTAGTAGTTTATCATTGAAAATACCTTATAATATAACGTAATATGCAGTGTATCATTGAAAATACCTTCCCATATAACGTAATATGCAGTGTATCATTGAAAATACCTTATAATATAACGTAATATGCAGTGTATCATTGAAAATACCTTATAATATAACGTAATATGCAGTGTATCATTGAAAATACCTTATAATATAACGTAATATGCAGTGTATCATTGAAAATACCTTATAATATAACGTAATATGCAGTGTATCATTGAAAATACCTTATAATATAACGTAATATGCAGTGTATCATTGAAAATACCTTCCCATATAACGTAATATGCAGTGTATCATTGAAAATACCTTAGAATATATGGTAATTCTTGTCTATCAATGAAAATACCTTATAATATAACGTAATATGCAGTGTATCATTGAAAATACCTTATAATACGTAGTAGTTTATCATTGAAAATACCTTATAATATATAGTAGTTTATCATTGAAAATACCTTATAATATATAGTAGTTTATCATTGAAAATACCTTATAATATAACGTAATACGCTGTGTATCATTGAAAATACCTTATAATATAACGTAATATGCAGTGTATCATTGAAAATACCTTATAATATAACGTAATATGCAGCATATCATTGAAAATACCTTATAATATAACGTAATATGCAGTGTATCATTGAAAATACCTTATAATATAACGTAATATGCAGTGTATCATTGAAAATACCTTATAATATAACGTAATATGCAGTGTATCATTGAAAATACCTTATAATATAACGTAATATGCAGTGTATCATTGAAAATACCTTATAATATAACGTAATATGCAGTGTATCATTGAAAATACCTTATAATACGTAGTAGTTTATCATTGAAAATACCTTATAATATAACGTAATATGCAGTGTATCATTGAGAATACCTTATAATACGTAGTAGTTTATCATTGAAAATACCTTATAATATAACGTAATATGGAGTGTATCATTGAAAATACCTTATAATACGTAGTAGTTTATCATTGAAAATACCTTATAATATAACGTAATATGCAGTGTATCATTGAGAATACCTTATAATATAACGTAATATGCAGTGTATCATTGAAAATACCTTATAATATAATGTAATATGCAGTGTATCATTGAAAATACCTTCTAATATAACGTAATATGCAGTGTATCATTGAAAATACCTTCCCATATAACGTAATATGCAGTGTATCATTGAAAATACCTTAGAATATATGGTAATTCTTGTCTATCAATGAAAATACCTTATAATATAACGTAATATGCAGTGTATCATTGAAAATACCTTAGAATATATGTTAATTCTAGTCTATCAATGAAAATACCTTATAATATAACGCAATATGCAGTGTATCATTGAAAATACCTTATAATACGTAGTAGTTTATCATTGAAAATACCTTATAATATAACGTAATATGCAGTGTATCATTGAAAATACCTTATAATACGTAGTAGTTTATCATTGAAAATACCTTATAATATATAGTAGTTTATCATTGAAAATACCTTATAATATATAGTAGTTTATCATTGAAAATACCTTATAATATAACGTAATATGCTGTGTATCATTGAAAATACCTTATAATATAACGTAATATGCAGTGTATCATTGAAAATACCTTATAATATAACGTAATATGCAGCATATCATTGAAAATACCTTATAATATAACGTAATATGCAGTGTATCATTGAAAATACCTTATAATACGTAGTAGTTTATCATTGAAAATACCTTATAATATATAGTAGTTTATCATTGAAAATACCTTATAATATATAGTAGTTTATCATTGAAAATACCTTATAATATAACGTAATATGCTGTGTATCATTGAAAATACCTTATAATATAACGTAATATGCAGTGTATCATTGAAAATACCTTATAATATAACGTAATATGCAGCATATCATTGAAAATACCTTATAATATAACGTAATATGCAGTGTATCATTGAAAATACCTTATAATATAACGTAATATGCAGTGTATCATTGAAAATACCTTATAATACGTAGTAGTTTATCATTGAAAATACCTTATAATATAACGTAATATGCAGTGTATCATTGAGAATACCTTATAATATAACGTAATATGCAGTGTATCATTGAAAATACCTTATAATATAACGTAATATGCAGTGTATCATTGAAAATACCTTATAATATAACGTAATATGCAGTGTATCATTGAAAATACCTTATAATATAACGTAATATGCAGTGTATCATTGAAAATACCTTATAATACGTAGTAGTTTATCATTGAAAATACCTTATAATATAACGTAATATGCAGTGTATCATTGAGAATACCTTATAATACGTAGTAGTTTATCATTGAAAATACCTTATAATATAACGTAATATGCAGTGTATCATTGAAAATACCTTCCCATATAACGTAATATGCAGTGTATCATTGAAAATACCTTATAATATAACGTAATATGCAGTGTATCATTGAAAATACCTTATAATATAACGTAATATGCAGTGTATCATTGAAAATACCTTATAATATAACGTAATATGCAGTGTATCATTGAAAATACCTTATAATATAACGTAATATGCAGTGTATCATTGAAAATACCTTATAATATAACGTAATATGCAGTGTATCATTGAAAATACCTTCCCATATAACGTAATATGCAGTGTATCATTGAAAATACCTTAGAATATATGGTAATTCTTGTCTATCAATGAAAATACCTTATAATATAACGTAATATGCAGTGTATCATTGAAAATACCTTATAATACGTAGTAGTTTATCATTGAAAATACCTTATAATATATAGTAGTTTATCATTGAAAATACCTTATAATATATAGTAGTTTATCATTGAAAATACCTTATAATATAACGTAATACGCTGTGTATCATTGAAAATACCTTATAATATAACGTAATATGCAGTGTATCATTGAAAATACCTTATAATATAACGTAATATGCAGCATATCATTGAAAATACCTTATAATATAACGTAATATGCAGTGTATCATTGAAAATACCTTATAATACGTAGTAGTTTATCATTGAAAATACCTTATAATATAACGTAATATGCAGTGTATCATTGAGAATACCTTATAATACGTAGTAGTTTATCATTGAAAATACCTTATAATATAACGTAATATGCAGTGTATCATTGAAAATACCTTCCCATATAACGTAATATGCAGTGTATCATTGAAAATACCTTATAATATAACGTAATATGCAGTGTATCATTGAAAATACCTTATAATATAACGTAATATGCAGTGTATCATTGAAAATACCTTATAATATAACGTAATATGCAGTGTATCATTGAAAATACCTTCCCATATAACGTAATATGCAGTGTATCATTGAAAATACCTTAGAATATATGGTAATTCTTGTCTATCAATGAAAATACCTTATAATATAACGTAATATGCAGTGTATCATTGAAAATACCTTATAATATAACGTAATATGCAGCATATCATTGAAAATACCTTATAATACGTAGTAGTTTATCATTGAACATACCTTATAATATAACGTAATATGCAGTTTATCATTGAAAATACCTTATAATATAACGTAATATGCAGTGTATCATTGAAAATACCTTATAATATAACGTAATATGCAGTGTATCATTGAAAATACCTTATAATATAACGTAATATGCAGTGTATCATTGAAAATACCTTCCCATATAACGTAATATGCAGTGTATCATTGAAAATACCTTATGATATAACGTAATTTGAAGTGTATCATTGAAAATACCTTATAATATATAGTAGTTTATCATTGAAAATACCTTATAATATAACGTAATATGCAGTGTATCATTGAAAATACCTTATAATATAACGTAATATGCAGTGTATCATTGAAAATACCTTAGAATATATGGTAATTCTAGTCTATCAATGAAAATACCTTATAATACGTAGTAGTTTATCATTGAAAATACCTTATAATATATAGTAGTTTATCATTGAAAATACCTTATAATATATAGTAGTTTATCATTGAAAATACCTTATAATATAACGTAATACGCTGTGTATCATTGAAAATACCTTATAATATAACGTAATATGCAGTGGATCATTGAAAATACCTTATAATATAACGTAATATGCAGCATATCATTGAAAATACCTTATAATATATTGTAATATGCAGTGTATCATTGAAAATACCTTATAATATAACGTAATATGCAGTGTATCATTGAAAATACCTTATAATATAACGTAATATGCAGTGTATCATTGAAAATACCTTATAATATAACGTAATATGCAGTGTATCATTGAAAATACCTTATAATATAACGTAATATGCAGTGTATCATTGAAAATACCTTATAATACGTAGTAGTTTATCATTGAAAATACCTTATAATATAACGTAATATGCAGTGTATCATTGAGAATACCTTATAATACGTAGTAGTTTATCATTGAAAATACCTTATAATATAACGTAATATGCAGTGTATCATTGAAAATACCTTATAATACGTAGTAGTTTATCATTGAAAATACCTTATAATATAACGTAATATGCAGTGTATCATTGAGAATACCTTATAATATAACGTAATATGCAGTGTATCATTGAAAATACCTTATAATATAACGTAATATGCAGTGTATCATTGAAAATACCTTATAATATAACGTAATATGCAGTGTATCATTGAAAATACCTTCCCATATAACGTAATATGCAGTGTATCATTGAAAATACCTTAGAATATATGGTAATTCTTGTCTATCAATGAAAATACCTTATAATATAACGTAATATGCAGTGTATCATTGTAAATACCTTAGAATATATGTTAATTCTAGTCTATCAATGAAAATACCTTATAATATAAAGCAATATGCAGTGTATCATTGAAAATACCTTATAATACGCAGTAGTTTATCATTGAAAATACCTTATAATATAACGTAATATGCAGTGTATCATTGAAAATACCTTATAATACGTAGTAGTTTATCATTGAAAATACCTTATAATATATAGTAGTTTATCATTGAAAATACCTTATAATATAACGTAATACGCTGTGTATCATTGAAAATACCTTATAATATAACGTAATATGCAGTGTATCATTGAAAATACCTTATAATATAACGTAATATGCAGCATATCATTGAAAATACCTTATAATATATTGTAATATGCAGTGTATCATTGAAAATACCTTATAATATAACGTAATATGCAGTGTAATCATTGAAAATACCTTATAATATAACGTAATATGCAGTGTATCATTGAAAATACCTTATAATATAACGTAATATGCAGTGTATCATTGAAAATACCTTATAATATAACGTAATATGCAGTGTATCATTGAAAATATATTACGTTATATTATAAGGTATTTTCTATGATACACTCATTGAAAATACCTTATAATATAACGTAATATGCAGTGTATCATTGAGAATACCTTATAATACGTAGTAGTTTATCATTGAAAATACCTTATAATATAACGTAATATGCAGTGTATCATTGAAAATACCTTATAATACGTAGTAGTTTATCATTGAAAATACCTTATAATATAACGTAATATGCAGTGTATCATTGAGAATACCTTATAATATAACGTAATATGCAGTGTATCATTGAAAATACCTTATAATATAACGTAATATGCAGTGTATCATTGAAAATACCTTATAATATAACGTAATATGCAGTGTATCATTAAAATACCTTCCCATATAACGTAATATGCAGTGTATCATTGAAAATACCTTAGAATATATGGTAATTCTTGTCTATCAATGAAAATACCTTATACAGTATTCTCGCGATAATTGTCCCAACCACGGGTCCGGCCAGGGACTATTATCCTGTAGGGAAACTATTCTTTGACTTGTGCCGAACGTAGAAACTTGACACCGAAGCTCGAGAGGCCTCGCTCGCCGAGAAATGTAAACATAATACCGGTCGGGTATATCGGTGTGAGACCAGGAGACACCACTACTAACCCGATGACAAAACTTCTTTATTTTTCAATTATTTTTTTATGGAACTTTCGCCAATGTATTCCTGATATTTTTCTAATGAAAATGATACCAAATATGATATAATTCCGATGATATTTACGTGTGTAATGGACGATAGGAGGCTCGTGTGCAAGGAAACACAGCGTATGGGAAAGAAGAGACGCGGAGAGTCGCAGTCGCCGGACACAGTTCAAAGGTCCGCGGCGTCCTCACAATTTAATCCCAATATAAAACTTCTTTATTATTACTTATTTGTGTGTGAGAATTTCACCAATATTATTTGTGGCATTTTTTCTAATTAAAATGATACTAAACACGATATAATTCGGATCATATAAAGGTATGTTATATGAACATTTACAAGTCGAGCACATCGGTGAGGCAACTTGTAAATGATCGTATAACATACCTTTATATGATCCGAACTATATCGTGTTTAGTATCATTTTAATTAGAAAAATGCCACAAATATATTGGTGAAATTCTCATACAAAAATAAGTAATAATAAAGAAGTTTTATATTGGGATTACATTGTGAGGAAGCCGCGGGCCTTTGAACTGTGCTGGCGACTGCGACTCTCCGCGTCTCTTTCTTTCCCATACGCTGTATTTCCTTGCGCACACCACATCTATCGTCCATTACACACGTAAATATCATCGGAATTATATCATTTTTGGTATCAATTTCATTAGAAAAATATCAGGAATACATTGGCGAAAGTTCCATAAAAAAAATAATGAAAAATAAAGAAGTTTTGTCATCGGGTTAGTAGTGGTCCTCCTGGTCTCACACCGATATACTCGACCCGTATCTGTTTACATTTCTCGGCGGCCGAGACCGCTCGAGCTTCTTGGCCCCTCACGGGGTATACCCCGCAAGAGTGGGGATAGTTCAGGGACACTTATCCTAGAGACTTTTGGGACAATTATCGCGAGAATACTGTAATATAACGTAATATGCAGTGTATCATTGAAAATACCTTATAATATAACGTAATATGCAGTGTATCATTGAAAATACCTTATAATATAACGTAATATGCAGTGTATCATTGAAATACCTTCCCATATAACGTAATATGCAGTGTATCATTGAAAATACCTTATGATATAACGTAATATGCAGTGTATCATTGAAAATACCTTATAATATATAGTAGTTTATCATTGAAAATACCTTAGAATATATGGTAATTCTAGTCTATCAATGAAAATACCTTATAATACGTAGTAGTTTATCATTGAAAATACCTTATAATATATAGTAGTTTATCATTGAAAATACCTTATAATATATAGTAGTTTATCATTGAAAATACCTTATAATATAACGTAATACGCTGTGTATCATTGAAAATACCTTATAATATAACGTAATATGCAGTGTATCATTGAAAATACCTTATAATATAACGTAATATGCAGCATATCATTGAAAATACCTTATAATATATAGTAGTTTATCATTGAAAATACCTTATAATATAACGTAATATGCAGTGTATCATTGAAAATACCTTATAATATAACGTAATATGCAGTGTATCATTGAAAATACCTTATAATATAACGTAATATGCAGTGTATCATTGAAAATACCTTATAATATAACGTAATATGCAGTGTATCATTGAAAATACCTTATAATACGTAGTAGTTTATCATTGAAAATACCTTATAATATAACGTAATATGCAGTGTATCATTGAGAATACCTTATAATACGTAGTAGTTTATCATTGAAAATACCTTATAATATAACGTAATATGCAGTGTATCATTGAAAATACCTTATAATACGTAGTAGTTTATCATTGAAAATACCTTATAATATAACGTAATATGCAGTGTATCATTGAAAATACCTTATAATATAACGTAATATGCAGTGTATCATTGAAAATACCTTATAATATAACGTAATATGCAGCATATCATTGAAAATACCTTATAATATAACGAATATGCAGTGTATCATTGAAAATACCTTATAATATAACGTAATATGCAGTGTATCATTGAAAATACCTTATAAATAAACGTAATATGCAGTGTATCATTGAAAATACCTTATAATATAACGTAATATGCTGTGTATCATTGAAAATACCTTATAATATAACGTAATATGCAGTGTATCATTGAAAATACCTTCCCATATAACGTAATATGCAGTGTATCATTGAAAATACCTTATGATATAACGTAATTTGTAGTGTATCATTGAAAATACCTTATAATATAACGTAATATGCAGTGTATCATTGAAAATACATTAGAATATATGGTAATTCTAGTCTATCAATGAAAATACCTTATAATATAACGTAATATGCAGTGTATCATTGAAAATACCTTATAATACGTAGTAGTTTATCATTGAAAATACCTTATAATATAACGTAATATGCAGTGTATCATTGAGAATACCTTATAATATAACGCAATATGCAGTGTATCATTGAAAATACCTTATAATATAACGTAATATGCAGTGTATCATTGAAAATACCTTATAATACGTAGTAGTTTATCATTGAAAATACCTTATAATATATAGTAGTTTATCATTGAAAATACCTTATAATATATAGTAGTTTATCATTGAAAATACCTTATAATATAACGTAATATGCTGTGTATCATTGAAAATACCTTATAATATAACGTAATATGCAGTGTATCATTGAAAATACCTTATAATATAACGTAATATGCAGCATATCATTGAAAATACCTTATAATATAACGTAATATGCAGTGTATCATTGAAAATACCTTCCCATATAACGTAATATGCAGTGTATCATTGAAAATACCTTATGATATAACGTAATTTGTAGTGTATCATTGAAAATACCTTGTAATATAACGTAATATGCAGTGTATCATTGAAAATACCTTATAATATAACGTAATATGCAGTGTATCATTGAAAATACCTTATAATATAACGTAATATGCAGTGTATCATTGAAAATACCTTATAATATAACGTAATATGCAGTGTATCATTGAGAATACCTTATAATACGTAGTAGTTTATCATTGAAAATACCTTATAATATAACGTAATATGCAGTGTATCATTGAAAATACCTTCCCATATAACGTAATATGCAGTGTATCTTTGAAAATACCTTATAATATAACGTAATATGCAGTGTATCATTGAAAATACCTTATAATATAACGTAATATGCAGTGTATCATTGAAAATACCTTATAATACGTAGTAGTTTATCATTGAACATACCTTATAATATAACGTAATATGCAGTGTATCATTGAGAATACCTTATAATATAACGTAATATGCAGTGTATCATTGAAAATACCTTATAATATAACGTAATATGCAGTGTATCATTGAAAATACCTTATAATATAACGTAATATGCAGTGTATCATTGAAAATACCTTCCCATATAACGTAATATGCAGTGTATCATTGAAAATACCTTAGAATATATGGTAATTCTTGTCTCTCAATGAAAATACCTTATAATATAACGTAATATGCAGTGTATCATTGAAAATACATTAGAATATATGGTAATTCTAGTCTATCAATGAAAATACCTTATAATATAACGCAATATGCAGTGTATCATTGAAAATACCTTATAATACGTAGTAGTTTATCATTGAAAATACCTTATAATATATAGTAGTTTATCATTGAAAATACCTTATAATATAACGTAATATGCTGTGTATCATTGAAAATACCTTATAATATAACGTAATATGCAGTGTATCATTGAAAATACCTTATAATATAACGTAATATGCAGCATATCATTGAAAATACCTTATAATATAACGTAATATGCAGTGTATCATTGAAAATACCTTATAATATAACGTAATATGCAGTGTATCATTGAAAATACCTTATAATATAACGTAATATGCAGTGTATCATTGAAAATACCTTATAATATAACGTAATATGCAGTGTATCATTGAAAATACCTTATAATATAACGTAATATGCAGTGTATCATTGAAAATACCTTCCCATATAACGTAATATGCAGTGTATCATTGAAAATACCTTATGATATAACGTAATTTGTAGTGTATCATTGAAAATACCTTATAATATAACGTAATATGCAGTGTATCATTGAAAATACATTAGAATATATGGTAATTCTAGTCTATCAATGAAAATACCTTATAATATAACGTAATATGCAGTGTATCATTGAAAATACCTTATAATACGTAGTAGTTTATCATTGAAAATACCTTATAATATAACGTAATATGCAGTGTATCATTGAGAATACCTTATAATATAACGCAATATGCAGTGTATCATTGAAAATACCTTATAATATAACGTAATATGCAGTGTATCATTGAAAATACCTTATAATACGTAGTAGTTTATCATTGAAAATACCTTATAATATATAGTAGTTTATCATTGAAAATACCTTATAATATATAGTAGTTTATCATTGAAAATACCTTATAATATAACGTAATATGCTGTGTATCATTGAAAATACCTTATAATATAACGTAATATGCAGTGTATCATTGAAAATACCTTATAATATAACGTAATATGCAGCATATCATTGAAAATACCTTATAATATAACGTAATATGCAGTGTATCATTGAAAATACCTTATAATATAACGTAATATGCAGTGTATCATTGAAAATACCTTATAATATAACGTAATATGCAGTGTATCATTGAAAATACCTTATAATATAACGTAATATGCAGTGTATCATTGAAAATACCTTATAATATAACGTAATATGCAGTGTATCATTGAAAATACCTTATAATATAACGTAATATGCAGTGTATCATTGAAAATACCTTATAATATAACGTAATATGCAGTGTATCATTGAAAATACCTTCCCATATAACGTAATATGCAGTGTATCATTGAAAATACCTTATGATATAACGTAATTTGAAGTGTATCATTGAAAATACCTTATAATATATAGTAGTTTATCATTGAAAATACCTTATAATATAACGTAATATGCAGTGTATCATTGAAAATACCTTATAATATAACGTAATATGCAGTGTATCATTGAAAATACCTTAGAATATATGGTAATTCTAGTCTATCAATGAAAATACCTTATAATATAACGTAATATGCCGTGTATCATTGAAAATACCTTATAATATAACGTAATATGCAGTGTATCATTGAAAATACCTTATAATATAACGTAATATGCAGTGTATCATTGAAAATACCTTCCCATATAACGTAATATGCAGTGTATCATTGAAAATACCTTATGATATAACGTAATTTGTAGTGTATCATTGAAAATACCTTGTAATATAACGTAATATGCAGTGTATCATTGAAAATACCTTATAATATAACGTAATATGCAGTGTATCATTGAAAATACCTTATAATATAACGTAATATGCAGTGTATCATTGAAAATACCTTATAATATAACGTAATATGCAGTGTATCATTGAGAATACCTTATAATACGTAGTAGTTTATCATTGAAAATACCTTATAATATAACGTAATATGCAGTGTATCATTGAAAATACCTTCCCATATAACGTAATATGCAGTGTATCTTTGAAAATACCTTATAATATAACGTAATATGCAGTGTATCATTGAAAATACCTTATAATATAACGTAATATGCAGTGTATCATTGAAAATACCTTATAATATAACGTAATATGCAGTGTATCATTGAAAATACCTTATAATATAACGTAATATGCAGTGTATCATTGAAAATACCTTATAATATAACGTAATATGCAGTGATCATTGAAAATACCTTATAATATAACGTAATATGCAGTGTATCATTGAAAATACCTTATAATTATAAACGTAATATGCAGTGTATCATTGAAAATACCTTCCCATATAACGTAATATGCAGTGTATCATTGAAAATACCTTATGATATAACGTAATTTGAAGTGTATCATTGAAAATACCTTATAATATATAGTAGTTTATCATTGAAAATACCTTATAATATAACGTAATATGCAGTGTATCATTGAAAATACCTTATAATATAACGTAATATGCAGTGTATCATTGAAAATACCTTAGAATATATGGGTAATTCTAGTCTATCAATGAAAATACATTATAATATAACGTAATATGCCGTGTATCATTGAAAATACCTTATAATATAACGTAATATGCAGTGTATCATTGAAAATACCTTATAATATAACGTAATATGCAGTGTATCATTGAAAATACCTTCCCATATAACGTAATATGCAGTGTATCATTGAAAATACCTTATGATATAACGTAATTTGTAGTGTATCATTGAAAATACCTTGTAATATAACGTAATATGCAGTGTATCATTGAAAAATACCTTATAAATACGTAATATGCAGTGTATCATTGAAAATACCTTATAATATAACGTAATATGCAGTGTATCATTGAAAATACATTAGAATATATGGTAATTCTAGTCTATCAATGAAATACCTTATAATATAACGCAATATGCAGTGTATCATTGAAAATACCTTATAATACGTAGTAGTTTATCATTGAAAATACCTTATAATATATAAGTAGTTTATCATTGAAAATACCTTATAATATAACGTAATATGCTGTGTATCATTGAAAATACCTTATAATATAACGTAATATGCAGTGTATCATTGAAAATACCTTATAATACGTAGTAGTTTATCATTGAAAATACCTTATAATATATAGTAGTTTATCATTGAAAATACCTTATAATATAACGTAATATGCTGTGTATCATTGAAAATCCTTATAATATAACGTAATATGCAGTGTATCATTGAAAATACCTTATAATATAACGTAATATGCAGCATATCATTGAAAATACCTTATAATATAACGTAATATGCAGTGTATCATTGAAAATACCTTATAATATAACGTAATATGCAGTGTATCATTGAAAATACCTTATAATATAACGTAATATGCTGTGTATCATTGAAAATACCTTATAATATAACGTAATATGCAGTGTATCATTGAAAATACCTTCCCATATAACGTAATATGCAGTGTATCATTGAAAATACCTTATGATATAACGTAATTTGAAGTGTATCATTGAAAATACCTTATAATATATAGTAGTTTATCATTGAAAATACCTTATAATATAACGTAATATGCAGTGTATCATTGAAAATACCTTATAATATAACGTAATATGCAGTGTATCATTGAAAATACCTTAGAATATATGGTAATTCTAGTCTATCAATGAAAATACCTTATAATATAACGTAATATGCCGTGTATCATTGAAAATACCTTATAATATAACGTAATATGCAGTGTATCATTGAAAATACCTTATAATATAACGTAATATGCAGTGTATCATTGAAAATACCTTCCCATATAAACGTAATATGCAGTGTATCATTGAAAATACCTTATGATATAACGTAATTTGTAGTGTATCATTGAAAATACCTTGTAATATAACGTAATATGCAGTGTATCATTGAAAATACCTTATAATATAACGTAATATGCAGTGTATCATTGAAAATACCTTATAATATAACGTAATATGCAGTGTATCATTGAAAATACCTTATAATATAACGTAATATGCAGTGTATCATTGAGAATACCTTATAATACGTAGTAGTTTATCATTGAAAATACCTTATAATATAACGTAATATGCTGTGTATCATTGAAAATACCTTCCCATATAACGTAATATGCAGTGTATCTTTGAAAATACCTTATAATATAACGTAATATGCAGTGTATCATTGAAAATACCTTATAATATAACGTAATATGCAGTGTATCATTGAAAATACCTTATAATACGTAGTAGTTTATCATTGAACATACCTTATAATATAACGTAATATGCAGTGTATCATTGAGAATACCTTATAATATAACGTAATATGCAGTGTATCATTGAAAATACCTTATAATATAACGTAATATGCAGTGTATCATTGAAAATACCTTATAATATAACATAATATGCAGTGTATCATTGAAAATACCTTCCCATATAACGTAATATGCAGTGTATCATTGAAAATACCTTATGATATAACGTAATTTGTAGTGTATCATTGAAAATACCTTATAATATAACGTAATATGCAGTGTATCATTGAAAATACATTAGAATATATGGTAATTCTAGTCTATCAATGAAAATACCTTATAATATAACGCAATATGCAGTGTATCATTGAAAATACCTTATAATACGTAGTAGTTTATCATTGAAAATACCTTATAATATATAGTAGTTTATCATTGAAAATACCTTATAATATAACGTAATATGCTGTGTATCATTGAAAATACCTTATAATATAACGTAATATGCAGTGTATCATTGAAAATACCTTATAATATAACGTAATATGCAGCATATCATTGAAAATACCTTATAATATAACGTAATATGCAGTGTATCATTGAAAATACCTTATAATATAACGTAATATGCAGTGTATCATTGAAAATACCTTATAATATAACGTAATATGCAGTGTATCATTGAAAATACCTTATAATATAACGTAATATGCAGTGTATCATTGAAAATACCTTATAATATAACGTAATATGCAGTGTATCATTGAAAATACCTTCCCATATAACGTAATATGCAGTGTATCATTGAAAATACCTTATGATATAACGTAATTTGTAGTGTATCATTGAAAATACCTTATAATATAACGTAATATGCAGTGTATCATTGAAAATACATTAGAATATATGGTAATTCTAGTCTATCAATGAAAATACCTTATAATATAACGTAATATGCAGTGTATCATTGAAAATACCTTATAATACGTAGTAGTTTATCATTGAAAATACCTTATAATATAACGTAATATGCAGTGTATCATTGAGAATACCTTATAATATAACGTAATATGCAGTGTATCATTGAAAATACCTTAGAATATATGGTAATTCTAGTCTATCAATGAAAATACCTTATAATATAACGCAATATGCAGTGTATCATTGAAAATACCTTATAATATAACGTAATATGCAGTGTATCATTGAAAATACCTTATAATATAACATAATATGCAGTGTATCATTGAAAATACCTTCCCATATAACGTAATATGCAGTGTATCATTGAAAATACCTTATGATATAACGTAATTTGTAGTGTATCATTGAAAATACCGTATAATATAACGTAATATGCAGTGTATCATTGAAAATACATTAGAATATATGGTAATTCTAGTCTATCAATGAAAATACCTTATAATATAACGTAATATGCAGTGTATCATTGAAAATACCTTATAATACGTTGTAGTTTATCATTGAAAATACCTTATAATATAACGTAATATGCAGTGTATCATTGAGAATACCTTATAATATAACGTAATATGCAGTGTATCATTGAAAATACCTTATAATATAACGTAATATGCAGTGTATCATTGAAAATACCTTATAATATAACGTAATATGCAGTGTATCATTGAAAATACCTTATAATACGTAGTAGTTTATCATTGAAAATACCTTATAATATAACGTAATATGCAGTGTATCATTGAGAATACCTTATAATATAACGTAATATGCAGTGTATCATTGAAAATACCTTAGAATATATGGTAATTCTAGTCTATCAATGAAAATACCTTATAATATAACGCAATATTCAGTGTATCATTGAAAATACCTTATAATATAACGTAATATGCAGTGTATCATTGAAAATACCTTATAATATAACATAATATGCAGTGTATCATTGAAAATACCTTCCCATATAACGTAATATGCAGTGTATCATTGAAAATACCTTATGATATAACGTAATTTGTAGTGTATCATTGAAAATACCTTATAATATAACGTAATATGCAGTGTATCATTGAAAATACATTAGAATATATGGTAATTCTAGTCTATCAATGAAAATACCTTATAATATAACGTAATATGCAGTGTATCATTGAAAATACCTTATAATACGTTGTAGTTTATCATTGAAAATACCTTATAATATAACGTAATATGCAGTGTATCATTGAGAATACCTTATAATATAACGTAATATGCAGTGTATCATTGAAAATACCTTATAATATAACGTAATATGCAGTGTATCATTGAAAATACCTTATAATATAACGTAATATGCAGTGTATCATTGAAAATACCTTATAATACGTAGTAGTTTATCATTGAAAATACCTTATAATATAACGTAATATGCAGTGTATCATTGAGAATACCTTATAATATAACGTAATATGCAGTGTATCATTGAAAATACCTTAGAATATATGGTAATTCTAGTCTATCAATGAAAAATACCTTATAATATAACGCAATATGCAGTGTATCATTGAAAATACCTTATAATATAACGTAATATGCAGTGTATCATTGAAAATACCTTATAATATAACATAATATGCAGTGTATCATTGAAAATACCTTCCCATATAACGTAATATGCAGTGTATCATTGAAAATACCTTATGATATAACGTAATTTGTAGTGTATCATTGAAAATACCTTATAATATAACGTAATATGCAGTGTATCATTGAAAATACATTAGAATATATGGTAATTCTAGTCTATCAATGAAAATACCTTATAATATAACGTAATATGCAGTGTATCATTGAAAATACCTTATAATACGTTGTAGTTTATCATTGAAAATACCTTATAATATAACGTAATATGCAGTGTATCATTGAGAATACCTTATAATATAACGTAATATGCAGTGTATCATTGAAAATACCTTATAATATAACGTAATATGCAGTGTATCATTGAAAATACCTTATAATATAACGTAATATGCAGTGTATCATTGAAAATACCTTCCCATATAACGTAATATGCAGTGTATCGTTGAAAATACCTTATAATACGTAGTAGTTTATCATTGAAAATACCTTATAATATATAGTAGTTTATCATTGAAAATACCTTATAATATAACGTAATATGCTGTGTATCATTGAAAATACCTTATAATATAACGTAATATGCAGTGTATCATTGAAAATACCTTATAATATAACATAATATGCAGTGTATCATTGAAAATACCTTCCCATATAACGTAATATGCAGTGTATCATTGAAAATACCTTATAATACGTAGTAGTTTATCATTGAAAATACCTTATAATATATAGTAGTTTATCATTGAAAATACCTTATAATATAACGTAATATGCAGTGTATCATTGAAAATACCTTATAATATAACGTAATATGCAGTGTATCATTGAAAATACCTTATAATATAACGTAATATGCAGTGTATCATTGAAAATACCTTATAATATAACGTAATATGCAGTGTATCATTGAAAATACCTTATAATATAACGTAATATGCAGTGTATCATTGAAAATACCTTCCCATATAACGTAATATGCAGTGTATCATTGAAAATACCTTATGATATAACGTAATTTGTAGTGTATCATTGAAAATACCTTATAATATAACGTAATATGCAGTGTATCATTGAAAATACATTAGAATATATGGTAATTCTAGTCTATCAATGAAAATACCTTATAATATAACGTAATATGCAGTGTATCATTGAAAATACCTTATAATACGTAGTAGTTTATCATTGAAAATACCTTATAATATAACGTAATATGCAGTGTATCATTGAGAATACCTTATAATATAACGTAATATGCAGTGTATCATTGAAAATACCTTATAATATAACGTAATATGCAGTGTATCATTGAAAATACCTTATAATATAACGTAATATGCAGTGTATCATTGAAAATACCTTATAATACGTAGTAGTTTATCATTGAAAATACCTTATAATATAACGTAATATGCAGTGTATCATTGAGAATACCTTATAATATAACGTAATATGCAGTGTATCATTGAAAATACCTTAGAATATATGGTAATTCTAGTCTATCAATGAAAATACCTTATAATATAACGCAATATGCAGTGTATCATTGAAAATACCTTATAATATAACGTAATATGCAGTGTATCATTGAAAATACCTTATAATATAACATAATATGCAGTGTATCATTGAAAATACCTTATGATATAACGTAATTTGTAGTGTATCATTGAAAATACCTTATGATATAACGTAATATGCAGTGTATCATTGAAAATACATTAGAATATATGGTAATTCTAGTCTATCAATGAAAATACCTTATAATATAACGTAATATGCAGTGTATCATTGAAAATACCTTATAATACGTTGTAGTTTATCATTGAAAATACCTTATAATATAACGTAATATGCAGTGTATCATTGAGAATACCTTATAATATAACGTAATATGCAGTGTATCATTGAAAATACCTTATAATATAACGTAATATGCAGTGTATCATTGAAAATACCTTATAATATAACGTAATATGCAGTGTATCATTGAAAATACCTTATAATACGTAGTAGTTTATCATTGAAAATACCTTATAATATAACGTAATATGCAGTGTATCATTGAAAATACCTTATAATATAACGTAATATGCAGTGTATCATTGAAAATACCTTAGAATATATGGTAATTCTAGTCTATCAATGAAAATACCTTCTCATATAACGTAATATGCAGTGTATCATTGAAAATACCTTATAATATATCGTTATTTGTAGTGTATCTTTGAAAATACCTTATAATATAACGTAATATGCAGTGTATCATTGAGAATACCTTATAATATAACGTAATATGCAGTGTATCATTGAAAATACCTTATAATATAACGTAATATGCAACATATCATTGAAAATACCTTATAATATAACGTAATATGCAGTGTATCATTGAAAATACCTTATAATATAACGTAATATGCAGTGTATCATTAAAAATACCTTTTAATATAACGTAATATGCAGTGTATCATTGAAAATACCTTATAATATAACGTAATATGCAGTGTATCATTGAAAATACCTTATAATATAACGTAATATGCAGTGTATCATTGAAAATACCTTCCCATATAACGTAATATGCAGTGTATCATTGAAAATACCTTATGATATAACGTAATTTGTAGTGTATCATTGAAAATACCTTATAATATAACGTAATATGCAGTGTATCATTGAAAATACCTTATAATACGTAGTAGTTTATCATTGAAAATACCTTATAATATAACGTAATATGCAGTGTATCATTGAGAATACCGTATAATATAACGTAATATGCAGTGTATCATTGAAAATACCTTATAATATAACGTAATATGCAGTGTATCATTGAAAATACCTTATAATATAACGTAATATGCAGTGTATCATTGAAAATACCTTATAATACGTAGTAGTTTATCATTGAAAATACCTTATAATATAACGTAATATGCAGTGTATCATTGAGAATACCTTATAATATATCGTAATATGCAGTGTATCATTGAAAATACCTTATAATATAACGTAATATGCAGTGTATCATTGAAAATACCTTATAATATAACGTAATATGCAGTGTATCATTGAAAATACCTTCCCATATAACGTAATATGCAGTGTATCATTGAAAATACCTTAGAATATATGGTAATTCTTGTCTATAAATGAAAATACCTTATAATATAACGTAATATGCAGTGTATCATTGAAAATACCTTAGAATATATGGTAATTCTAGTCTATCAATGAAAATACCTTATAATATAACGCAATATGCAGTGTATCATTGAAAATACCTTATAATACGTAGTAGTTTATCATTGAAAATACCTTATAATATAACGTAATATGCAGTGTATCATTGAAAATACCTTATAATACGTAGTAGTTTATCATTGAAAATACCTTATAATATATAGTAGTTTATCATTGAAAATACCTTATAATATATAGTAGTTTATCATTGAAAATACCTTATAATATAACGTAATATGCAGTGTATCATTGAAAATACCTTATAATATAACGTAATATGCAGTGTATCATTGAAAATACCTTATAATATAACGTAATATGCAGTGTATCATTGAAAATACCATATAATATAACGTAATATGAAGTGTATCATTGAAAATACCTTATAATATAACGTAATATGCAGTGTATCATTGAAAATACCTTCCCATATAACGTAATATGCAGTGTATCATTGAAAATACCTTATAATATAACGTAATATGCAGTGTATCATTGAAAATACCTTATAATATAACGTAATATGCAGTGTATCATTGAAAATACCTTCCCATATAACGTAATATGCAGTGTATCGTTGAAAATACCTTATAATACGTAGTAGTTTATCATTGAAAATACCTTATAATATATAGTAGTTTATCATTGAAAATACCTTATAATATAACGTAATATGCAGTGTATCATTGAAAATACCTTATAATATAACGTAATATGCAGTGTATCATTGAAAATACCTTATAATATAACGTAATATGCAACATATCATTGAAAATACCTTATAATATAACGTAATATGCAGTGTATCATTGAAAATACCTTATAATATAACGTAATATGCAGTGTATTATTGAAAATACCTTTTAATATAACGTAATATGCAGTGTATCATTGATAATACCTTATAATATAACGTAATATGCAGTGTATCATTGAAAATACCTTATAATATAACGTAATATGCAGTGTATCATTGAAAATACCTTCCCATATAACGTAATATGCAGTGTATCATTGAAAATACCTTATGATATAACGTAATTTGTAGTGTATCATTGAAAATACCTTATAATATAACGTAATATGCAGTGTATCATTGAAAATACCTTATGATATAACGTAATTTGTAGTGTATCATTGAAAATACCTTATAATATAACGTAATATGCAGTGTATCATTGAAAATACCTTATAATACGTAGTAGTTTATCATTGAAAATACCTTATAATATAACGTAATATGCAGTGTATCATTGAAAATACCTTATAATATAACGTAATATGCAGTGTATCATTGAAAATACCTTCCCATATAACGTAATATGCAGTGTATCATTGAAAATACCTTATAATATAACGTAATATGCAGTGTATCATTGAAAATACCTTCCCATATAACGTAATATGCAGTGTATCATTGAAAATACCTTATGATATAACGTAATTTGTAGTGTATCATTGAAAATACCTTATAATATAACGTAATATGCAGTGTATCATTGAAAATACCTTATAATACGTAGTAGTTTATCATTGAAAATACCTTATAATATAACGTAATATGCAGTGTATCATTGAGAATACCGTATAATATAACGTAATATGCAGTGTATCATTGAAAATACCTTCCCATATAACGTAATATGCAGTGTATCGTTGAAAATACCTTATAATACGTAGTAGTTTATCATTGAAAATACCTTATAATATATAGTAGTTTATCATTGAAAATACCTTATAATATAACGTAATATGCTGTGTATCATTGAAAATACCTTATAATATAACGTAATATGCAGTGTATCATTGAAAATACCTTATAATATAACATAATATGCAGTGTATCATTGAAAATACCTTCCCATATAACGTAATATGCAGTGTATCATTGAAAATACCTTATAATACGTAGTAGTTTATCATTGAAAATACCTTATAATATATAGTAGTTTATCATTGAAAATACCTTATAATATAACGTAATATGCAGTGTATCATTGAAAATACCTTATAATATAACGTAATATGCAGTGTATCATTGAAAATACCTTATAATATAACGTAATATGCAGTGTATCATTGAAAATACCTTATAATATAACGTAATATGCAGTGTATCATTGAAAATACCTTATAATATAACGTAATATGCAGTGTATCATTGAAAATACCTTCCCATATAACGTAATATGCAGTGTATCATTGAAAATACCTTATGATATAACGTAATTTGTAGTGTATCATTGAAAATACCTTATAATATAACGTAATATGCAGTGTATCATTGAAAATACATTAGAATATATGGTAATTCTAGTCTATCAATGAAAATACCTTATAATATAACGTAATATGCAGTGTATCATTGAAAATACCTTATAATACGTAGTAGTTTATCATTGAAAATACCTTATAATATAACGTAATATGCAGTGTATCATTGAGAATACCTTATAATATAACGTAATATGCAGTGTATCATTGAAAATACCTTATAATATAACGTAATATGCAGTGTATCATTGAAAATACCTTATAATATAACGTAATATGCAGTGTATCATTGAAAATACCTTATAATACGTAGTAGTTTATCATTGAAAATACCTTATAATATAACGTAATATGCAGTGTATCATTGAGAATACCTTATAATATAACGTAATATGCAGTGTATCATTGAAAATACCTTAGAATATATGGTAATTCTAGTCTATCAATGAAAATACCTTATAATATAACGCAATATGCAGTGTATCATTGAAAATACCTTATAATATAACGTAATATGCAGTGTATCATTGAAAATACCTTATAATATAACATAATATGCAGTGTATCATTGAAAATACCTTATGATATAACGTAATAAGTAGTGTATCATTGAAAATACCTTATGATATAACGTAATATGCAGTGTATCATTGAAAATACATTAGAATATATGGTAATTCTAGTCTATCAATGAAAATACCTTATAATATAACGTAATATGCAGTGTATCATTGAAAATACCTTATAATACGTTGTAGTTTATCATTGAAAATACCTTATAATATAACGTAATATGCAGTGTATCATTGAGAATACCTTATAATATAACGTAATATGCAGTGTATCATTGAAAATACCTTATAATATAACGTAATATGCAGTGTATCATTGAAAATACCTTATAATATAACGTAATATGCAGTGTATCATTGAAAATACCTTATAATACGTAGTAGTTTATCATTGAAAATACCTTATAATATAACGTAATATGCAGTGTATCATTGAAAATACCTTATAATATAACGTAATATGCAGTGTATCATTGAAAATACCTTAGAATATATGGTAATTCTAGTCTATCAATGAAAATACCTTCTCATATAACGTAATATGCAGTGTATCATTGAAAATACCTTATAATATATCGTTATTTGTAGTGTATCATTGAAAATACCTTATAATATAACGTAATATGCAGTGTATCATTGAGAATACCTTATAATATAACGTAATATGCAGTGTATCATTGAAAATACCTTATAATATAACGTAATATGCAACATATCATTGAAAATACCTTATAATATAACGTAATATGCAGTGTATCATTGAAAATACCTTATAATATAACGTAATATGCAGTGTATCATTAAAAATACCTTTTAATATAACGTAATATGCAGTGTATCATTGAAAATACCTTATAATATAACGTAATATGCAGTGTATCATTGAAAATACCTTATAATATAACGTAATATGCAGTGTATCATTGAAAATACCTTCCCATATAACGTAATATGCAGTGTATCATTGAAAATACCTTATGATATAACGTAATTTGTAGTGTATCATTGAAAATACCTTATAATATAACGTAATATGCAGTGTATCATTGAAAATACCTTATAATACGTAGTAGTTTATCATTGAAAATACCTTATAATATAACGTAATATGCAGTGTATCATTGAGAATACCGTATAATATAACGTAATATGCAGTGTATCATTGAAAATACCTTATAATATAACGTAATATGCAGTGTATCATTGAAAATACCTTATAATATAACGTAATATGCAGTGTATCATTGAAAATACCTTATAATACGTAGTAGTTTATCATTGAAAATACCTTATAATATAACGTAATATGCAGTGTATCATTGAGAATACCTTATAATATATCGTAATATGCAGTGTATCATTGAAAATACCTTATAATATAACGTAATATGCAGTGTATCATTGAAAATACCTTATAATATAACGTAATATGCAGTGTATCATTGAAAATACCTTCCCATATAACGTAATATGCAGTGTATCATTGAAAATACCTTAGAATATATGGTAATTCTTGTCTATAAATGAAAATACCTTATAATATAACGTAATATGCAGTGTATCATTGAAAATACCTTAGAATATATGGTAATTCTAGTCTATCAATGAAAATACCTTATAATATAACGCAATATGCAGTGTATCATTGAAAATACCTTATAATACGTAGTAGTTTATCATTGAAAATACCTTATAATATAACGTAATATGCAGTGTATCATTGAAAATACCTTATAATACGTAGTAGTTTATCATTGAAAATACCTTATAATATATAGTAGTTTATCATTGAAAATACCTTATAATATATAGTAGTTTATCATTGAAAATACCTTATAATATAACGTAATATGCAGTGTATCATTGAAAATACCTTATAATATAACGTAATATGCAGTGTATCATTGAAAATACCTTATAATATAACGTAATATGCAGTGTATCATTGAAAATACCATATAATATAACGTAATATGAAGTGTATCATTGAAAATACCTTATAATATAACGTAATATGCAGTGTATCATTGAAAATACCTTCCCATATAACGTAATATGCAGTGTATCATTGAAAATACCTTATAATATAACGTAATATGCAGTGTATCATTGAAAATACCTTATAATATAACGTAATATGCAGTGTATCATTGAAAATACCTTCCCATATAACGTAATATGCAGTGTATCGTTGAAAATACCTTATAATACGTAGTAGTTTATCATTGAAAATACCTTATAATATATAGTAGTTTATCATTGAAAATACCTTATAATATAACGTAATATGCTGTGTATCATTGAAAATACCTTATAATATAACGTAATATGCAGTGTATCATTGAAAATACCTTATAATATAACGTAATATGCAACATATCATTGAAAATACCTTATAATATAACGTAATATGCAGTGTATCATTGAAAATACCTTATAATATAACGTAATATGCAGTGTATCATTGAAAATACCTTTTAATATAACGTAATATGCAGTGTATCATTGATAATACCTTATAATATAACGTAATATGCAGTGTATCATTGAAAATACCTTATAATATAACGTAATATGCAGTGTATCATTGAAAATACCTTCCCATATAACGTAATATGCAGTGTATCATTGAAAATACCTTATGATATAACGTAATTTGTAGTGTATCATTGAAAATACCTTATAATATAACGTAATATGCAGTGTATCATTGAAAATACCTTATGATATAACGTAATTTGTAGTGTATCATTGAAAATACCTTATAATATAACGTAATATGCAGTGTATCATTGAAAATACCTTATAATACGTAGTAGTTTATCATTGAAAATACCTTATAATATAACGTAATATGCAGTGTATCATTGAAAATACCTTATAATATAACGTAATATGCAGTGTATCATTGAAAATACCTTCCCATATAACGTAATATGCAGTGTATCATTGAAAATACCTTATAATATAACGTAATATGCAGTGTATCATTGAAAATACCTTCCCATATAACGTAATATGCAGTGTATCATTGAAAATACCTTATGATATAACGTAATTTGTAGTGTATCATTGAAAATACCTTATAATATAACGTAATATGCAGTGTATCATTGAAAATACCTTATAATACGTAGTAGTTTATCATTGAAAATACCTTATAATATAACGTAATATGCAGTGTATCATTGAGAATACCGTATAATATAACGTAATATGCAGTGTATCATTGAAAATACCTTATAATATAACGTAATATGCAGTGTATCATTGAAAATACCTTATAATATAACGTAATATGCAGTGTATCATTGAAAATACCTTATAATACGTAGTAGTTTATCATTGAAAATACCTTATAATATAACGTAATATGCAGTGTATCATTGAGAATACCTTATAATATATCGTAATATGCAGTGTATCATTGAAAATACCTTATAATATAACGTAATATGCAGTGTATCATTGAAAATACCTTATAATATAACGTAATATGCAGTGTATCATTGAAAATACCTTCCCATATAACGTAATATGCAGTGTATCATTGAAAATACCTTAGAATATATGGTAATTCTTGTCTATAAATGAAAATACCTTATAATATAACGTAATATGCAGTGTATCATTGAAAATACCTTAGAATATATGGTAATTCTAGTCTATCAATGAAAATACCTTATAATATAACGCAATATGCAGTGTATCATTGAAAATACCTTATAATACGTAGTAGTTTATCATTGAAAATACCTTATAATATAACGTAATATGCAGTGTATCATTGAAAATACCTTATAATACGTAGTAGTTTATCATTGAAAATACCTTATAATATATAGTAGTTTATCATTGAAAATACCTTATAATATATAGTAGTTTATCATTGAAAATACCTTATAATATAACGTAATATGCAGTGTATCATTGAAAATACCTTATAATATAACGTAATATGCAGTGTATCATTGAAAATACCTTATAATATAACGTAATATGCAGTGTATCATTGAAAATACCATATAATATAACGTAATATGAAGTGTATCATTGAAAATACCTTATAATATAACGTAAAATGCAGTGTATCATTGAAAATACCTTCCCATATAACGTAATATGCAGTGTATCATTGAAAATACCTTATGATATAACGTAATTTGTAGTGTATCATTGAAAATACCTTATGATACACCGTAATATGCAGTGTTTCATTGAAAATACCTTATAATATAACGTAATATGCAGTGTATCATTGAAAAATACCTTATAATATATCGTAATTTGTAGTGTATCATTGAAAATACCTTATAGTATAACGTAATATGCAGTGCATCATTGAAAATACCTTATAATATAACGTAATATGCAGTGTATCATTGAAAATACCTTATGATATAACGTAATTTGTTGTGTGTCATTGATAATACCTTATAATATATAGTAGTTTATCATTGAAAATACCTTATAATATAACGTAATATGCAGTGTATCATTGAAAATACCTTATAATATAACGTAATATGCAGTGTATCATTGAAAATACCTTATAATATAACGTAATATGCAGTGTATCATTGAAAATACCTTATAATACGTAGTAGTTTATCATTGAAAATACCTTATAATATATAGTAGTTTATCATTGAAAATACCTTATAATATATAGTAGTTTATCATTGAAAATACCTTATAATATAACGTAATATGCAGTGTATCATTGAAAATACCTTATAATATAACGTAATATGCAGTGTATCATTGAAAATACCTTATAATATAACGTAATATGCAGTGTATCATTGAAAATACCATATAATATAACGTAATATGAAGTGTATCATTGAAAATACCTTATAATATAACGTAATATGCAGTGTATCATTGAAAATACCTTCCCATATAACGTAATATGCAGTGTATCAATGAAAATACCTTATGATATAACGTAATTTGTAGTGTATCATTGAAAATACCTTATGATACACCGTAATATGCAGTGTTTCATTGAAAATACCTTATAATATAACGTAATATGCAGTGTATCATTGAAAATACCTTATAATATATCGTAATTTGTAGTGTATCATTGAAAATACCTTATAGTATAACGTAATATGCAGTGCATCATTGAAAATACCTTATAATATAACGTAATATGCAGTGTATCATTGAAAATACCTTATGATATAACGTAATTTGTTGTGTGTCATTGATAATACCTTATAATATATAGTAGTTTATCATTGAAAATACCTTATAATATAACGTAATATGCAGTGTATCATTGAAAATACCTTATAATATAACGTAATATGCAGTGTATCATTGAAAATACCTTATAAGATAACGTAATATGCAGTGTATCATTGAAAATACCTTATAATATAACGTAATATGCAGTGTATCATTGAAAATACCTTATAATATAACGTAATATGCAATGTATCATTGAAAATACCTTCCCATATAACGTAATATGCAGTGTATCATTGAAAATACCTTATGATATAACGTAATTTGTAGTGTATCATTGAAAATACCTTATAATATATAGTAGTTTATCATTGAAAATACCTTATAATATAACGTAATATGCAGTGTATCATTGAAAATACCTTATAATATAACGTAATATGCAGTGTATCATTGAAAATACCTTAGAATATATGGTAATTCTAGTCTATCAATGAAAATACCTTATAATATAACGTAATATGCAGTGTATCATTGAAAATACCTTATAATATAACGTAATATGCAGTGTATCATTGAAAATACCTTATAATATAACGTAATATGCAGTGTATCATTGAAAATACCTTATAATATAACGTAATATGCAGTGTATCATTGAAAATACCTTATAATATAACGTAATATGCAGTGTATCATTGAAAATACCTTATAATACGTAGTAGTTTATCATTGAAAATACCTTATAATATAACGTAATATGCAGTGTATCATTGAGAATACCTTATAATACGTAGTAGTTTATCATTGAAAATACCTTATAATATAACGTAATATGCAGTGTATCATTGAAAATACCTTATAATACGTAGTAGTTTATCATTGAAAATACCTTATAATATAACGTAATATGCAGTGTATCATTGAGAATACCTTATAATATAACGTAATATGCAGTGTATCATTGAAAATTCCTTATAATATAACGTAATATGCAGTGTATCATTGAAAATACCTTCCCATATAACGTAATATGCAGTGTATCATTGAAAATACCTTAGAATATATGGTAATTCTTGTCTATCAATGAAAATACCTTATAATATAACGTAATATGCAGTGTATCATTGAAAATACCTTAGAATATATGTTAATTCTAGTCTATCAATGAAAATACCTTATAATATAACGCAATATGCTGTGTATCATTGAAAATACCTTATAATACGTAGTAGTTTATCATTGAAAATACCTTATAATATAACGTAATATGCAGTGTATCATTGAAAATACCTTATAATACGTAGTAGTTTTTCATTGAAAATACCTTATAATATATAGTAGTTTATCATTGAAAATACCTTATAATATATAGTAGTTTATCATTGAAAATACCTTATAATATAACGTAATATGCTGTGTATCATTGAAAATACCTTATAATATAACGTAATATGCAGTGTATCATTGAAAATACCTTATAATATAACGTAATATGCAGCATATCATTGAAAATACCTTATAATATAACGTAATATGCAGTGTATCATTGAAAATACCTTATAATATAACGTAATATGCAGTGTATCATTGAAAATACCTTATAATATAACGTAATATGCAGTGTATCATTGAAAATACCTTATAATATAACGTAATATGCAGTGTATCATTGAAAATACCTTATAATATAACGTAATATGCAGTGTATCATTGAAAATACCTTATAATACGTAGTAGTTTATCATTGAAAATACCTTATAATATACCGTAATATGCAGTGTATCATTGAGAATACCTTATAATACGTAGTAGTTTATCATTGAAAATACCTTATAATATAACGTAATATGCAGTGTATCATTGAAAATACCTTCCCATATAACGTAATATGCAGTGTATCTTTGAAAATACCTTATAATATAACGTAATATGCAGTGTATCATTGAAAATACCTTATAATATAACGTAATATGCAGTGTATCATTGAAAATACCTTATAATACGTAGTAGTTTATCATTGAACATACCTTATAATATAACGTAATATGCAGTGTATCATTGAGAATACCTTATAATATAACGTAATATGCAGTGTATCATTGAAAATACCTTATAATATAACGTAATATGCAGTGTATCATTGAAAATACCTTATAATATAACGTAATATGCAGTGTATCATTGAAAATTCCTTCCCATATAACGTAATATGCAGTGTATCATTGAAAATACCTTAGAATATATGGTAATTCTTGTCTATCAATGAAAATACCTTATAATATAACGTAATATGCAGTGTATCATTGAAAATACCTTAGAATATATGGTAATTCTAGTCTATCAATGAAAATACCTTATAATATAACGCAATATGCAGTGTATCATTAAAAATACCTTATAATACGTAGTAGTTTATCATTGAAAATACCTTATAATATATAGTAGTTTATCATTGAAAATACCTTATAATATAACGTAATATGCTGTGTATCATTGAAAATACCTTATAATATAACGTAATATGCAGTGTATCATTGAAAATACCTTATAATATAACGTAATATGCAGCATATCATTGAAAATACCTTATAATATAACGTAATATGCAGTGTATCATTGAAAATACCTTATAATATAACGTAATATGCAGTGTATCATTGAAAATACCTTATAATATAACGTAATATGCAGTGTATCATTGAAAATACCTTATAATATAACGTAATATGCAGTGTATCATTGAAAATACCTTATAATATAACGTAATATGCAGTGTATCATTGAAAATACCTTCCCATATAACGTAATAAGCAGTGTATCATTGAAAATACCTTATGATATAACGTAATTTGTAGTGTATCATTGAAAATACCTTATAATATAACGTAATATGCAGTGTATCATTGAAAATACATTAGAATATATGGTAATTCTAGTCTATCAATGAAAATACCTTATAATATAACGTAATATGCAGTGTATCATTGAAAATACCTTATAATACGTAGTAGTTTATCATTGAAAATACCTTATAATATAACGTAATATGCAGTGTATCATTGAGAATACCTTATAATATAACGTAATATGCAGTGTATCATTGAAAATACCTTATAATATAACGTAATATGCAGTGTATCATTGAAAATACCTTATAATATAACGTAATATGCAGTGTATCATTGAAAATACCTTATAATACGTAGTAGTTTATAATTGAAAATACCTTATAATATAACGTAATATGCAGTGTATCATTGAGAATACCTTATAATATAACGTAATATGCAGTGTATCATTGAAAATACCTTAGAATATATGGTAATTCTAGTCTATCAATGAAAATACCTTATAATATAACATAATATGCAGTGTATCATTGAAAATACCTTCCCATATAACGTAATATGCAGTGTATCATTGAAAATACCTTATGATATAACGTAATTTGTAGTGTATCATTGAAAATACCTTATAATATAACGTAATATGCAGTGTATCATTGAAAATACCTTATGATATAACGTAATTTGTTGTGTGTCATTGATAATACCTTATAATATATAGTAGTTTATCATTGAAAATACCTTATAATATAACGTAATATGCAGTGTATCATTGAAAATACCTTATAATATAACGTAATATGCAGTGTATCATTGAAAATACCTTATAATATAACGTAATATGCAGTGTATCATTGAAAATACCTTATAATATAACGTAATATGCAGTGTATCATTGAAAATACCTTATAATATAACGTAATATGCAGTGTATCATTGAAAATACCTTATAATACGTAGTAGTTTATCATTGAAAATACCTTATAATATACCGTAATATGCAGTGTATCATTGAGAATACCTTATAATACGTAGTAGTTTATCATTGAAAATACCTTATAATATAACGTAATATGCAGTGTATCATTGAAAATACCTTCCCATATAACGTAATATGCAGTGTATCTTTGAAAATACCTTATAATATAACGTAATATGCAGTGTATCATTGAAAATACCTTATAATATAACGTAATATGCAGTGTATCATTGAAAATACCTTATAATACGTAGTAGTTTATCATTGAACATACCTTATAATATAACGTAATATGCAGTGTATCATTGAGAATACCTTATAATATAACGTAATATGCAGTGTATCATTGAAAATACCTTATAATATAACGTAATATGCAGTGTATCATTGAAAATACCTTATAATATAACGTAATATGCAGTGTATCATTGAAAATACCTTCCCATATAACGTAATATGCAGTGTATCTTTGAAAATACCTTATAATATAACGTAATATGCAGTGTATCATTGAAAATACCTTATAATATAACGTAATATGCAGTGTATCATTGAAAATACCTTATAATACGTAGTAGTTTATCATTGAACATACCTTATAATATAACGTAATATGCAGTGTATCATTGAGAATACCTTATAATATAACGTAATATGCAGTGTATCATTGAAAATACCTTATAATATAACGTAATATGCAGTGTATCATTGAAAATACCTTATAATATAACGTAATATGCAGTGTATCATTGAAAATACCTTCCCATATAACGTAATATGCAGTGTATCATTGAAAATACCTTAGAATATATGGTAATTCTTGTCTATCAATGAAAATACCTTATAATATAACGTAATATGCAGTGTATCATTGAAAATACCTTAGAATATATGGTAATTCTAGTCTATCAATGAAAATACCTTATAATATAACGCAATATGCAGTGTATCATTAAAAATACCTTATAATACGTAGTAGTTTATCATTGAAAATACCTTATAATATATAATAGTTTATCATTGAAAATACCTTATAATATAACGTAATATGCAGTGTATCATTGAAAATACCTTATAATATAACGTAATATGCAGTGTATCATTGAAAATACCTTATAATATAACGTAATATGCAGTGTATCATTGAAAATACCTTATAATATAACGTAATATGCAGTGTATCATTGAAAATACCTTATAATACGTAGTAGTTTATCATTGAAAATACCTTATAATATACCGTAATATGCAGTGTATCATTGAGAATACCTTATAATACGTAGTAGTTTATCATTGAAAATACCTTATAATATAACGTAATATGCAGTGTATCATTGAAAATACCTTCCCATATAACGTAATATGCAGTGTATCTTTGAAAATACCTTATAATATAACGTAATATGCAGTGTATCATTGAAAATACCTTATAATATAACGTAATATGCAGTGTATCATTGAAAATACCTTATAATACGTAGTAGTTTATCATTGAACATACCTTATAATATAACGTAATATGCAGTGTATCATTGAGAATACCTTATAATATAACGTAATATGCAGTGTATCATTGAAAATACCTTATAATATAACGTAATATGCAGTGTATCATTGAAAATACCTTATAATATAACGTAATATGCAGTGTATCATTGAAAATACCTTCCCATATAACGTAATATGCAGTGTATCATTGAAAATACCTTAGAATATATGGTAATTCTTGTCTATCAATGAAAATACCTTATAATATAACGTAATATGCAGTGTATCATTCAAAATACCTTAGAATATATGGTAATTCTAGTCTATCAATGAAAATACCTTATAATATAACGCAATATGCAGTGTATCATTAAAAATACCTTATAATACGTAGTAGTTTATCATTGAAAATACCTTATAATATATAATAGTTTATCATTGAAAATACCTTATAATATAACGTAATATGCTGTGTATCATTGAAAATACCTTATAATATAACGTAATATGCAGTGTATCATTGAAAATACCTTATAATATAACGTAATATGCAGCATATCATTGAAAATACCTTATAATATAACGTAATATGCAGTGTATCATTGAAAATACCTTATAATATAACGTAATATGCAGTGTATCATTGAAAATACCTTATAATATAACGTAATATGCAGTGTATCATTGAAAATACCTTATAATATAACGAAATATGCAGTGTATCATTGAAAATACCTTATAATATATCGTTATTTGTAGTGTATCTTTGAAAATACCTTATAATATAACGTAATATGCAGTGTATCATTGAAAATACCTTATAATATAACGTAATATGCAGTGTATCATTGAAAATACCTTATAATATAACGTAATAAGCAGTGTATCATAGAAAATACCATGTAATATAACGTAATATGCAGTGTATCATTGAAAATACCTTATAATATAACGTAATATGCAGTGTATCATTGAAAATACCTTCCCATATAACGTAATAAGCAGTGTATCATTGAAAATACCTTATGATATAACGTAATTTGTAGTGTATCATTGAAAATACCTTATAATATAACGTAATATGCATTGTATCATTGAAAATACATTAGAATATATGGTAATTCTAGTCTATCAATGAAAATACCTTATAATATAACGTAATATGCAGTGTATCATTGAAAATACCTTATAATACGTAGTAGTTTATCATTGAAAATACCTTATAATATAACGTAATATGCAGTGTATCATTGAGAATACCTTATAATATAACGTAATATGCAGTGTATCATTGAAAATACCTTATAATATAACGTAATATGCAGTGTATCATTGAAAATACCTTATAATATAACGTAATATGCAGTGTATCATTGAAAATACCTTATAATACGTAGTAGTTTATAATTGAAAATACCTTATAATATAACGTAATATGCAGTGTATCATTGAGAATACCTTATAATATAACGTAATATGCAGTGTATCATTGAAAATACCTTAGAATATATGGTAATTCTAGTCTATCAATGAAAATACCTTATAATATAACGCAATATGCAGTGTATCATTGAAAATACCTTATAATATAACGTAATATGCAGTGTATCATTGAAAATACCTTATAATATAACATAATATGCAGTGTATCATTGAAAATACCTTCCCATATAACGTAATATGCAGTGTATCATTGAAAATACCTTATGATATAACGTAATTTGTAGTGTATCATTGAAAATACCTTATAATATAACGTAATATGCAGTGTATCATTGAAAATACCTTATGATATAACGTAATTTGTTGTGTGTCATTGATAATACCTTATAATATATAGTAGTTTATCATTGAAAATACCTTATAATATAACGTAATATGCAGTGTATCATTGAAAATACCTTATAATATAACGTAATATGCAGTGTATCATTGAAAATACCTTATAATATAACGTAATATGCAGTGTATCATTGAAAATACCTTATAATATAACGTAATATGCAGTGTATCATTGAAAATACATTATAATATAACGTAATATGCAGTGTATCATTGAAAATACCTTCCCATATAACGTAATATGCAGTGTATCATTGAAAATACCTTATGATATAACGTAATTTGTAGTGTATCATTGAAAATACCTTATAATATATAGTAGTTTATCATTGAAAATACCTTATAATATAACATAATATGCAGTGTATCATTGAAAATACCTTATAATATAACGTAATATGCAGTGTATCATTGAAAATACCTTATAATATAACGTAATATGCAGTGTATCATTGAAAATACCTTATAATACGTAGTAGTTTATCATTGAAAATACCTTATAATATAACGTAATATGCAGTGTATCATTGAGAATACCTTATAATATAACGTAATATGCAGTGTATCATTGAAAATACCTTAGAATATATGGTAATTCTAGTCTATCAATGAAAATACCTTATAATATAACGCAATATGCAGTGTATCATTGAAAATACCTTATAATATAACGTAATATGCAGTGTATCATTGAAAATACCTTATAATATAACATAATATGCAGTGTATCATTGAAAATACCTTCCCATATAACGTAATATGCAGTGTATCATTGAAAATACCTTATGATATAACGTAATTTGTAGTGTATCATTGAAAATACCTTATAATATAACGTAATATGCAGTGTATCATTGAAAATACATTAGAATATATGGTAATTCTAGTCTATCAATGAAAATACCTTATAATATAACGTAATATGCAGTGTATCATTGAAAATACCTTATAATACGTTGTAGTTTATCATTGAAAATACCTTATAATATAACGTAATATGCAGTGTATCATTGAGAATACCTTATAATATAACGTAATATGCAGTGTATCATTGAAAATACCTTATAATATAACGTAATATGCAGTGTATCATTGAAAATACCTTATAATATAACGTAATATGCAGTGTATCATTGAAAATACCTTCCCATATAACGTAATATGCAGTGTATCGTTGAAAATACCTTATAATACGTAGTAGTTTATCATTGAAAATACCTTATAATATATAGTAGTTTATCATTGAAAATACCTTATAATATAACGTAATATGCTGTGTATCATTGAAAATACCTTATAATATAACGTAATATGCAGTGTATCATTGAAAATACCTTATAATATAACGTAATATGCAACATATCATTGAAAATACCTTATAATATAACGTAATATGCAGTGTATCATTGAAAATACCTTATAATATAACGTAATATGCAGTGTATCATTAAAAATACCTTATAATATAACGTAATATGCAGTGTATCATTGAAAATACCTTATAATATAACGTAATATGCAGTGTATCATTGAAAATACCTTATAATATAACGTAATATGCAGTGTATCATTGAAAATACCTTCCCATATAACGTAATATGCAGTGTATCATTGAAAATACCTTAGAATATATGGTAATTCTTGTCTATAAATGAAAATACCTTATAATATAACGTAATATGCAGTGTATCATTGAAAATACCTTAGAATATATGGTAATTCTAGTCTATCAATGAAAATACCTTATAATATAACGCAATATGCAGTGTATCATTGAAAATACCTTATAATACGTAGTAGTTTATCATTGAAAATACCTTATAATATAACGTAATATGCAGTGTATCATTGAAAATACCTTATAATACGTAGTAGTTTATCATTGAAAATACCTTATAATATATAGTAGTTTATCATTGAAAATACCTTATAATATATAGTAGTTTATCATTGAAAATACCTTATAATATAACGTAATATGCAGTGTATCATTGAAAATACCTTATAATATAACGTAATATGCAGTGTATCATTGAAAATACCTTATAATATAACGTAATATGCAGTGTATCATTGAAAATACCATATAATATAACGTAATATGAAGTGTATCATTGAAAATACCTTATAATATAACGTAATATGCAGTGTATCATTGAAAATACCTTATAATACGTTGTAGTTTATCATTGAAAATACCTTATAATATAACGTAATATGCAGTGTATCATTGAGAATACCTTATAATATAACGTAATATGCAGTGTATCATTGAAAATACCTTATAATATAACGTAATATGCAGTGTATCATTGAAAATACCTTATAATATAACGTAATATGCAGCATATCATTGAAAATACCTTATAATATAACGTAATATGCAGTGTATCATTGAAAATACCTTATAATATATCGTTATTTGTAGTGTTTCTTTGAAAATACCTTATTATATAATCAAATATGCAGTGTATCATTGAAAATACCTTATAATATAACGTAATATGCAGTGTATCATTGAAAATACCTTCCCATATAACGTAATATGCAGTGTATCATTGAAAATACCTTATGATATAACGTAATTTGTAGTGTATCATTGAAAATACCTTGTAATATAACGTAATATGCAGTGTATCATTGAAAATACCTTATAATATAACGTAATATGCAGTGTATCATTGAAAATACCTTCCCATATAACGTAATATGCAGTGTATCATTGAAAATACCTTATAATATAACGTAATATGCAGTGTATCATTGAAAATACCTTGTAATATAACGTAATATGCAGTGTATCATTGAAAATACCTTATAATATAACGTAATATGCAGTGTTCATTGAAAATACCTTATAATATAACGTAATATGCAGTGTATCATTGAAAATACCTTATAATATAACGTAATATGCAGTGTATCATTGAAAATACCTTAGAATATATGGTAATTCTAGTCTATCAATGAAAATACCTTATAATATAACGTAATATGCAGTGTATCATTGAAAATACCTTATAATATATCGTAATTTGTAGTGTATCAATGAAAATACCTTCTCATATAACGTAATATGCAGTGTATCATTGAAAATACCTTATAATATATCGTTATTTGTAGTGTATCTTTGAAAATACCTTATTATATAATCAAATATGCAGTGTATCATTGAAAATACCTTATAATATATCGTTATTTGTAGTGTATCTTTGAAAATACATTATAATATAACGTAATATGCAGTGTATCATTGAAAATACCTTATGATATAACGTAATTTGTAGTGTATCATGAAAATACCTTATAATATATAGTAGTTTATCATTGAAAATACCTTATAATATAACGTAATATGCAGTGTATCATTGAAAATACCTTCCCATATAACGTAATATGCAGTGTATCGTTGAAAATACCTTATAATACGTAGTAGTTTATCATTGAAAATACCTTATAATATATAGTAGTTTATCATTGAAAATACCTTATAATATAACGTAATATGCTGTGTATCATTGAAAAATACCTTATAATATAACGTAATATGCAGTGTATCATTGAAAATACCTTATAATATAACGTAATATGCAGCATATCATTGAAAATACCTTATAATATAACGTATATGCAGTGTATCATTGAAAATACCTTATAATATAACGTAATATGCAGTGTATCATTGAAAATACCTTATAATATAACGTAATATGCAGTGTATCATTGAAAATACCTTATAATATAACGTAATATGCAGTGTATCATTGAAAATACCTATATAATATAACGTAATATGCAGTGAATCATTGAAAATACCTTCCCATATAACGTAATATGCAGTGTATCATTGAAAATACCTTATGATATAACGTAATTTGTAGTGTATCATTGAAAATACCTTATAATATAACGTAATATGCAGTGTATCATTGAAAATACATTAGAATATATGGTAATTCTAGTCTATCAATGAAAATACCTTATAATATAACGTATTATGCAGTGTATCATTGAAAATACCTTATAATACGTAGTAGTTTATCATTGAAAATACCTTATAATATAACGTAATATGCAGTGTATCATTGAGAATACCGTATAATATAACGTAATATGCAGTGTATCATTGAAAATACCTTATAATATAACGTAATATGCAGTGTATCATTGAAAATACCTTATAATATAACGTAATATGCAGTGTATCATTGAAAATACCTTATAATACGTAGTAGTTTATCATTGAAAATACCTTATAATATAACGTAATATGCAGTGTATCATTGAGAATACCTTATAATATAACGTAATATGCAGTGTATCATTGAAAATACCTTATAATACGTAGTAGTTTATCATTGAAAATACCTTATAATATAACGTAATATGCAGTGTATCATTGAAAATACCTTATAATACGTAGTAGTTTATCATTGAAAATACCTTATAATATATAGTAGTTTATCATTGAAAATACCTTATAATATAAC
>CAKAJI010000850.1:0-103971 GCA_916610255.1 Lasioglossum lativentre
CTGCATATTACATTATATTATAAGGTATTTTCAATACACTGCATATTACTTTATATTATAAGGTATTTTCAATGATACACTGCATATTACTTTATATTGTAATGTATTTTCAATGATACACAGCATAATACGTTATAGTATAAGGTATTTTCAATTATACACTGCATATTACGTTATCGTATAAGGTATTTTCAATTATACACTGCATATTACGTTATTTTATAAGGTATTTTCAATGATACACTGCATATTACGTTATATTATAAGCCATTTTCAATGATACACTGCATATTACATTATATTATAATGTATTTTCAATGATACACAGCATAATACGTTGTAGTATAAGGTATTTTCAATGATACACGTAATATTACGTTATTTTATAAGGTATTTTCAATGATCCACTGCATATTACTTTATATTATAATGTATTTTCAATGATAGACTGCAAATATTACGTTATATTATAAGGTATTTTAAATGATACACTGCATATTACATTATATTATAAGGTATTTTCAATGATACACTGCATATTACGTTATATTATAAGTCATTTTCAATGATAGACTGCAAATATTACGTTATATTATAAGGTATTTTCAATGATACACTGCATATTACTTTATATTATAAGGTATTTTCAATGATACACTGCATATTACGTTATATTATAAGCCATTTTCAATGATAGACTGCAAATATTACGTTATATTATAAGGTATTTTCAATGATACACTGCATATTACATTATATTATAAGGTATTTTCAATGATACACTGCATATTACGGTATATTATAAGGTATTTTCAATGGTACACTGCATATTACGTTATATTATAAGCCATTTTCAATGATACACTGCATATTACTTTATATTATAAGGTATTTTCAATGATACACTGCATATTACATTATATTATAAGGTATTTTCAATGATACGCTGCATATTGCATTATTTTATACGGTGTCTTCAATGATACACTGCATATTACGTTATATTATTATGTATTTTCAATGATACACAGCATAATACGTTATAGTATAAGGTATTTTCAATTATACACTGCATATTACGTTATATTATAAGCCATTTTCAATGATACACTGCATATTACATTATATTAAAATGTATTTTCAATGATACACAATATAATACGTTATAGTATAAGGTATTTTCAATGATACACTGCATATTACGTTATTTTATAAGGTATTTTCAATGATACACTGCATATTACGTTATATTATAAGGTATTTTCAATTATACACTGCATATTACGTTATATTATAAGCCATTTTCAATGATAGACTGCAAATATTACGTTATATTATAAGGTATTTTCAATGATACACTGCATATTACGTTATTTTATAAGGTATTTTCAATGATACACTGCATATTACTTTATATTATAAGGTATTTTCAATGATACACTGCATATTACATTATATTCTAATGTATTTTCAATGATACACAGCATAATACGTTATAGTATAAGGTATTTTCAATTATACACTGCAAATTACGTTATCGTATAAGGTATTTTCAATTATACACTGCATATTACGTTATTTTATAAGGTATTTTCAATGATACACTGCATATTACGTTATATTATAAGGTATTTTCAATGATATACTGCATATTACGTTATATTATAAGCCATTTTCAATGATAGACTGCAAATATTACGTTATATTATAAGGTATTTTCAATGATACACTGCATATTACATTATATTATAAGGTATTTTCAATAATACACTGCATATTACATTATATTATAATGTATTTTCAATGATACACTGCATATTACGTTATATTATAAGGTATTTTCAATGATACACTGCATATTACATTATATTATAATGTATTTTCAATGATACACAGCATAATACGTTATAGTATAAGGTATTTTCAATGATACACTGCATATTACGTTATATTATAAGGTATTTTCAATTATACACTGCATATTACGTTATATTATAAGCCATTTTCAATGATACACTGCATATTACATTACATTATAATGTATTTTCAATGATACACAATATAATACGTTATAGTATAAGGTATTTTCAATGATACACGTAATATTACGTTATTTTATAAGGTATTTTCAATGATCCACTGCATATTACTTTATATTATAAGTTATTTTCAATGATACACTGCATATTACGTTATATTATAAGCCATTTTCAATGATAGACTGCAAATATTACGTTATATTATAAGGTATTTTCAATGATACACTGCATATTACATTATATTATAAGGTATTTTCAATGATACACTGCATATTACGTTATATTATAAGCCATTTTCAATGATACACTGCATATTACTTTATATTATAAGGTATTTTCAATGATACACTGCATATTACATTATATTATAAGGTATTTTCAATGATACGCTGCATATTGCATTATTTTATACGGTGTCTTCAATGATACACTGCATATTACGTTATATTATTATGTATTTTCAATGATACACAGCATAATACGTTATAGTATAAGGTATTTTCAATTATACACTGCATATTACGTTATATTATAAGCCATTTTCAATGATACACTGCATATTACATTATATTAAAATGTATTTTCAATGATACACAATATAATACGTTATAGTATAAGGTATTTTCAATGATACACGTAATATTACGTTATTTTATAAGGTATTTTCAATGATCCACTGCATATTACTTTATATTATAAGTTATTTTCAATGATACACTGCATATTACGTTATATTATAAGCCATTTTCAATGATAGACTGCAAATATTACGTTATATTATAAGGTATTTTCAATGATACACTGCATATTACATTATATTATAAGGTATTTTCAATGATACACTGCATATTACGGTATATTATAAGGTATTTTCAATGGTACACTGCATATTACGTTATATTATAAGCCATTTTCAATGATACACTGCATATTACATTATATTATAATGTATTTTCAATGATACACAGTATAATACGTTATAGTATAAGGTATTTTCAATGATACACTGCATATTACGTTATCGTATAAGGTATTTTCAATTATACACTGCATATTACGTTATTTTATAAGGCATTTTCAATGATACACTGCATATTACGTTATATTATAAGGTATTTTCAATGATACACTGCATATTACGTTATATTATAAGCCATTTTCAATGATACACTGCATATTACATTATATTATAATGTATTTTCAATGATAGACTGCAAATATTACGTTATATTATAAGGTATTTTAAATGATACACTGCATATTACATTATATTATAAGGTATTTTCAATACACTGCATATTACTTTATATTATAAGGTATTTTCAATGATACACTGCATATTACATTATATTGTAATGTATTTTCAATGATACACAGCATAATACGTTATAGTATAAGGTATTTTCAATTATACACTGCATATTACGTTATCGTATAAGGTATTTTCAATTATACACTGCATATTACGTTATTTTAAAAGGTATTTTCAATGATACACTGCATATTACGTTATATTATAAGCCATTTTCAATGATACACTGCATATTACATTATATTATAATGTATTTTCAATGATACACAGCATAATACGTTGTAGTATAAGGTATTTTCAATGATACACGTAATATTACGTTATTTTATAAGGTATTTTCAATGATCCACTGCATATTACTTTATATTATAAGGTATTTTCAATGATACACTGCATATTACGTTATATTATAAGCCATTTTCAATGATACACTGCATATTACGTTATATTATAAGGTATTTTCAATGATACACTGCATATTACGTTATATTATAAGCCATTTTCAATGATACACTGCATATTACATTATATTATAATGTATTTTCAATGATAGACTGCAAATATTACGTTATATTATAAGGTATTTTCAATGATACACTGCATATTACATTATATTATAAGGTATTTTCAATGATACACTGCATATTACGGTATATTATAAGGTATTTTCAATGGTACACTGCATATTACGTTATATTATAAGCCATTTTCAATGATACACTGCATATTACATTATATTATAATGTATTTTCAATGATACACAGTATAATACGTTATAGTATAAGGTATTTTCAATGATACACTGCATATTACGTTATATTATAAGGTATTTTCAATTATACACTGCATATTACGTTATATTATAAGCCATTTTCAATGATACACTGCATATTACATTACATTATAATGTATTTTCAATGATACACAATATAATACGTTATAGTATAAGGTATTTTCAATGATACACGTAATATTACGTTATTTTATAAGGTATTTTCAATGATCCACTGCATATTACTTTATATTATAAGTTATTTTCAATGATACACTGCATATTACGTTATATTATAAGCCATTTTCAATGATAGACTGCAAATATTACGTTATATTATAAGGTATTTTCAATGATACACTGCATATTACATTATATTATAAGGTATTTTCAATGATACACGGCATATTACGTTATATTATAAGCCATTTTCAATGATACACTGCATATTACGGTATATTATAAGGTATTTTCAATGATACACTGCATATTACATTATATTATAAGGTATTTTCAATGATACGCTGCATATTGCATTATTTTATACGGTGTCTTCAATGATACACTGCATATTACGTTATATTATTATGTATTTTCAATGATACACAGCATAATACGTTATAGTATAAGGTATTTTCAATTATACACTGCATATTACGTTATATTATAAGCCATTTTCAATGATACACTGCATATTACATTATATTAAAATGTATTTTCAATGATACACAATATAATACGTTATAGTATAAGGTATTTTCAATGATACACGTAATATTACGTTATTTTATAAGGTATTTTCAATGATCCACTGCATATTACTTTATATTATAAGTTATTTTCAATGATACACTGCATATTACGTTATATTATAAGCCATTTTCAATGATAGACTGCAAATATTACGTTATATTATAAGGTATTTTCAATGATACACTGCATATTACGTTATATTATAAGGTATTTTCAATGATACACTGCATATTACGGTATATTATAAGGTATTTTCAATGGTACACTGCATATTACGTTATATTATAAGCCATTTTCAATGATACACTGCATATTACATTATATTATAATGTATTTTCAATGATACACAGTATAATACGTTATAGTATAAGGTATTTTCAATGATACACTGCATATTACGTTATCGTATAAGGTATTTTCAATTATACACTGCATATTACGTTATTTTATAAGGCATTTTCAATGATACACTGCATATTACGTTATATTATAAGGTATTTTCAATGATACACTGCATATTACGTTATATTATAAGCCATTTTCAATGATACACTGCATATTACATTATATTATAATGTATTTTCAATGATAGACTGCAAATATTACGTTATATTATAAGGTATTTTAAATGATACACTGCATATTACATTATATTATAAGGTATTTTCAATACACTGCATATTACTTTATATTATAAGGTATTTTCAATGATACACTGCATATTACATTATATTGTAATGTATTTTCAATGATACACAGCATAATACGTTATAGTATAAGGTATTTTCAATTATACACTGCATATTACGTTATCGTATAAGGTATTTTCAATTATACACTGCATATTACGTTATTTTATAAGGTATTTTCAATGATACACTGCATATTACGTTATATTATAAGCCATTTTCAATGATACACTGCATATTACATTATATTATAATGTATTTTCAATGATACACAGCATAATACGTTGTAGTATAAGGTATTTTCAATGATACACGTAATATTACGTTATTTTATAAGGTATTTTCAATGATCCACTGCATATTACTTTATATTATAAGGTATTTTCAATGATACACTGCATATTACATTATATTATAAGGTATTTTCAATGATACACTGCATATTACGGTATATTATAAGGTATTTTCAATGGTACACTGCATATTACGTTATATTATAAGCCATTTTCAATGATACACTGCATATTACTTTATATTATAAGGTATTTTCAATGATACACTGCATATTACATTATATTATAAGGTATTTTCAATGATACGCTGCATATTGCATTATTTTATACGGTGTCTTCAATGATACACTGCATATTACGTTATATTATTATGTATTTTCAATGATACACAGCATAATACGTTATAGTATAAGGTATTTTCAATTATACACTGCATATTACGTTATATTATAAGCCATTTTCAATGATACACTGCATATTACATTATATTAAAATGTATTTTCAATGATACACAATATAATACGTTATAGTATAAGGTATTTTCAATGATACACGTAATATTACGTTATTTTATAAGGTATTTTCAATGATCCACTGCATATTACTTTATATTATAAGTTATTTTCAATGATACACTGCATATTACATTATATTGTAATGTATTTTCAATGATACACAGCATAATACGTTATAGTATAAGGTATTTTCAATTATACACTGCATATTACGTTATCGTATAAGGTATTTTCAATTATACACTGCATATTACGTTATTTTATAAGGTATTTTCAATGATACACTGCATATTACGTTATATTATAAGCCATTTTCAATGATACACTGCATATTACATTATATTATAATGTATTTTCAATGATACACAGCATAATACGTTGTAGTATAAGGTATTTTCAATGATACACGTAATATTACGTTATTTTATAAGGTATTTTCAATGATCCACTGCATATTACTTTATATTATAAGGTATTTTCAATGATACACTGCATATTACGTTATATTATAAGCCATTTTCAATGATAGACTGCAAATATTACGTTATATTATAAGGTATTTTCAATGATACACTGCATATTACTTTATATTATAAGGTATTTTCAATGATACACTGCATATTACGTTATATTATAAGCCATTTTCAATGATAGACTGCAAATATTACGTTATATTATAAGGTATTTTCAATGATACACTGCATATTACATTATATTATAAGGTATTTTCAATGATACACTGCATATTACGGTATATTATAAGGTATTTTCAATGGTACACTGCATATTACGTTATATTATAAGCCATTTTCAATGATACACTGCATATTACTTTATATTATAAGGTATTTTCAATGATACACTGCATATTACATTATATTATAAGGTATTTTCAATGATACGCTGCATATTGCATTATTTTATACGGTGTCTTCAATGATACACTGCATATTACGTTATATTATTATGTATTTTCAATGATACACAGCATAATACGTTATAGTATAAGGTATTTTCAATTATACACTGCATATTACGTTATATTATAAGCCATTTTCAATGATACACTGCATATTACATTATATTAAAATGTATTTTCAATGATACACAATATAATACGTTATAGTATAAGGTATTTTCAATGATACACGTAATATTACGTTATTTTATAAGGTATTTTCAATGATCCACTGCATATTACTTTATATTATAAGTTATTTTCAATGATACACTGCATATTACGTTATATTATAAGCCATTTTCAATGATAGACTGCAAATATTACGTTATATTATAAGGTATTTTCAATGATACACTGCATATTACATTATATTATAAGGTATTTTCAATGATACACTGCATATTACGGTATATTATAAGGTATTTTCAATGGTACACTGCATATTACGTTATATTATAAGCCATTTTCAATGATACACTGCATATTACATTATATTATAATGTATTTTCAATGATACACAGTATAATACGTTATAGTATAAGGTATTTTCAATGATACACTGCATATTACGTTATCGTATAAGGTATTTTCAATTATACACTGCATATTACGTTATTTTATAAGGCATTTTCAATTATACACTGCATATTACGTTATCGTATAAGGTATTTTCAATTATACACTGCATATTACGTTATATTATAAGGTATTTTCAATGATACACTGCATATTACGTTATATTATAAGGTATTTTCAATGATACACTGCATAATACGTATTAGTATAAGGTATTTTCAATGATACACTGCATATTACGTTATTTCATAAGGTATTTTCAATGATACACTGCATATTACTTTATATTATAAGGTATTTTCAATGATACACTGCATATTACATTATATTGTAATGTATTTTCAATGATACACAGCATATTACATTATATTATAATGTATTTTCAATGATACACAGCATAATACGTTATAGTATAAGGTATTTTCAATGATACACGTAATATTACGTTATATTATAAGCCATTTTCAATGATAGACTGCAAATATTACGTTATATTATAAGGTATTTTCAATGATACACTGCATATTACATTATATTATCAGGTATTTTCAATAATACACTGCATATTACATTATATTATAATGTATTTTCAATGATAGACTGCAAATATTACGTTATATTATAAGGTATTTTAAATGATACACTGCATATTCCATTATATTATAAGGTATTTTCAATAATACACTGCATATTACATTATATTATAATGTATTTTCAATGATACACAGCATAATACGTTATAGTATAAGGTATTTTCAATTATACACTGCATATTACGTTATTTTATAAGGTATTTTCAATGATACACTGCATATTACGTTATATTATAAGGTATTTTCAATGATACACTGCATATTACGTTATATTATAAGCCATTTTCAATGATAGACTGCAAATATTACGTTATATTATAATGTATTTTCAATGATAGACTGCAAATATTACGTTATATTATAAGGTATTTTAAATGATACACTGCATATTACATTATATTATAAGGTATTTTCAATAATACACTGCATATTACATTATATTATAATGTATTTTCAATGATACACAGCATAATACGTTATAGTATAAGGTATTTTCAATGATACACTGCATATTACGTTATTTTATAAGGTATTTTCAATGATACACTGCATATTACTTTATATTATAAGGTATTTTCAATGATGGACTGCATATTACGTTATATTATAAGGTATTTTCAATGATACACTGCATATTACGTTATATTATAAGCCATTTTCAATGATAGACTGCAAATATTACGTTATATTATAAGGTATTTTCAATGATACACTGCATATTACATTATATTATAAGGTATTTTCAATGATACACTGCATATTACGGTATATTATAAGGTATTTTCAATGATACACTGCATATTACGTTATATTATAAGCCATTTTCAATGATACACTGCATATTACATTATATTATAATGTATTTTCAATGATACACAGCATAATACGTTATAGTATAAGGTATTTTCAATGATACACGTAATATTACGTTATTTTATAAGGTATTTTCAATGATCCACTGCATATTACTTTATATTATAAGGTATTTTCAATGATACACTGCATATTACGTTATATTATAAGCCATTTTCAATGATAGACTGCAAATATTACGTTATATTATAAGGTATTTTCAATGATACACTGGATATTACATTATATTATAAGGTATTTTCAATGATACACTGCATATTACGGTATATTATAAGGTATTTTCAATGATACACTGCATATTACGTTATATTATAAGCCATTTTCAATGATACACTGCATATTACGTTATATTATAAGGTATTTTCAATGATACACAGCATAATACGTTATAGTATAAGGTATTTTCAATGATACACGTAATATTACGTTATTTTATAAGGTATTTTCAATGATCCACTGCATATTACATTATATTATAAGGTATTTTCAATGATACACTGCATATTACGTTATATTATAAGCCATTTTCAATGATAGACTGCAAATATTACGTTATATTATAAGGTATTTTCAATGATACACTGCATATTACATTATATTATAATGTATTTTCAATGATACACAGTATAATACGTTATAGTATAAGGTATTTTCAATGATACACTGCATATTACGTTATTTTATAAGGTATTTTCAATGATACACAGCATAATACGTTATAGTTTAAGGTATTTTCAATAATACACTGCATATTACGTTATTTTATAAGGTATTTTCAATGATACACTGCATATTACGTTATATTATAAGCCATTTTCAATGATACACTGCATATTACATTATATTATAATGTATTTTCAATGATAGACTGCAAATATTACGTTATATTATAAGGTATTTTAAATGATACACTGCATATTACATTATATTATAAGGTATTTTCAATACACTGCATATTACTTTATATTATAAGGTATTTTCAATGATACACTGCATATTACATTATATTGTAATGTATTTTCAATGATACACAGCATAATACGTTATAGTATAAGGTATTTTCAATTATACACTGCATATTACGTTATCGTATAAGGTATTTTCAATTATACACTGCATATTACGTTATTTTATAAGGTATTTTCAATGATACACTGCATATTACGTTATATTATAAGCCATTTTCAATGATACACTGCATATTACATTATATTATAATGTATTTTCAATGATACACAGCATAATACGTTGTAGTATAAGGTATTTTCAATGATACACTGCATATTACATTATATTATAATGTATTTTCATTGATACACAGCATAATACGTTATAGTATAAGGTATTTTCAATGATACACTGCATATTACGTTATTTTATAAGGTATTTTCAATGATACACTGCATATTACTTTATATTATAAGGTATTTTCAATGATGGACTGCATATTACGTTATATTATAAGGTATTTTCAATGATACACTGCATATTACGTTATATTATAAGCCATTTTCAATGATAGACTGCAAATATTACGTTATATTATAAGGTATTTTCAATGATACACTGGATATTACATTATATTATAAGGTATTTTCAATGATACACTGCATATTACGGTATATTATAAGGTATTTTCAATGATACACTGCATATTACGTTATATTATAAGCCATTTTCAATGATACACTGCATATTACATTATATTATAATGTATTTTCAATGATACACAGCATAATACGTTATAGTATAAGGTATTTTCAATGATACACGTAATATTACGTTATTTTATAAGGTATTTTCAATGATCCACTGCATATTACTTTATATTATAAGGTATTTTCAATGATACACTGCATATTACGTTATATTATAAGCCATTTTCAATGATAGACTGCAAATATTACGTTATATTATAAGGTATTTTCAATGATACACTGGATATTACATTATATTATAAGGTATTTTCAATGATACACTGCATATTACGGTATATTATAAGGTATTTTCAATGATACACTGCATATTACGTTATATTATAAGCCATTTTCAATGATACACTGTATATTACATAATATTATAATGTATTTTCAATGATACACAGCATAATACGTTATAGTATAAGGTATTTTCAATGATACACGTAATATTACGTTATTTTATAAGGTATTTTCAATGATCCACTGCATATTACTTTATATTATAAGGTATTTTCAATGATACACTGCATAATACGTTATATTATAAGCCATTTTCAATGATAGACTGCAAATATTACGTTATATTATAAGGTATTTTCAATGATACACTGCATATTACATTATATTATAATGTATTTTCAATGATACACAGTATAATACGTTATAGTATAAGGTATTTTCAATGATACACTGCATATTACGTTATTTTATAAGGTATTTTCAATGATACACAGCATAATACGTTATAGTTTAAGGTATTTTCAATGATACACTGCATATTACGTTATATTATAAGGTATTTTCAATGATACACTGCATATTACGTTATATTATAAGCCATTTTCAATGATACACTGCATATTACATTATATTATAATGTATTTTCAATGATAGACTGCAAATATTACGTTATATTATAAGGTATTTTAAATGATACACTGCATATTACATTATATTATAAGGTATTTTCAATACACTGCATATTACTTTATATTATAAGGTATTTTCAATGATACACTGCATATTACATTATATTGTAATGTATTTTCAATGATACACAGCATAATACGTTATAGTATAAGGTATTTTCAATTATACACTGCATATTACGTTATCGTATAAGGTATTTTCAATTATACACTGCATATTACGTTATTTTATAAGGTATTTTCAATGATACACTGCATATTACGTTATATTATAAGCCATTTTCAATGATACACTGCATATTACATTATATTATAATGTATTTTCAATGATACACAGCATAATACGTTGTAGTATAAGGTATTTTCAATGATACACGTAATATTACGTTATTTTATAAGGTATTTTCAATGATCCACTGCATATTACTTTATATTATAAGGTATTTTCAATGATACACTGCATATTACGTTATATTATAAGCCATTTTCAATGATAGACTGCAAATATTACGTTATATTATAAGGTATTTTCAATGATACACTGCATATTACATTATATTATAAGGTATTTTCAATGATACACTGCATATTACGGTATATTATAAGGTATTTTCAATGGTACACTGCATATTACGTTATATTATAAGCCATTTTCAATGATACACTGCATATTACATTATATTATAATGTATTTTCAATGATACACAGTATAATACGTTATAGTATAAGGTATTTTCAATGATACACTGCATATTACGTTATCGTATAGGTATTTTCAATTATACACTGCATATTACGTTATTTTATAAGGCATTTTCAATTATACACTGCATATTACGTTATCGTATAAGGTATTTTCAATTATACACTGCATATTACGTTATTTTATAAGGTATTTTCAATGATACACTGCATATTACGTTATATTATAAGGTATTTTCAATGATACACTGCATATTACGTTATATTATAAGCCATTTTCAATGATACACTGCATATTACATTATATTATAATGTATTTTCAATGATAGACTGCAAATATTACGTTATATTATAAGGTATTTTCAATGATACACTGCATATTACATTATATTATAAGGTATTTTCAATGATACACTGCATATTACGTTATATTATAAGGTATTTTCAATGATACACTGCATATTACGTTATATTATAAGGTATTTTCAATGATACACTGCATAATACGTATTAGTATAAGGTATTTTCAATGATACACTGCATATTACGTTATTTCATAAGGTATTTTCAATGATACACTGCATATTACTTTATATTATAAGGTATTTTCAATGATACACTGCATATTACATTATATTGTAATGTATTTTCAATGATACACAGCATATTACATTATATTATTATGTATTTTCAATGATACACAGCATAATACGTTATAGTATAAGGTATTTTCAATGATACACTTAATATTACGTTATATTATAAGCCATTTTCAATGATAGACTGCAAATATTACGTTATATTATAAGGTATTTTCAATGATACACTGCATATTACATTATATTATCAGGTATTTTCAATAATACACTGCATATTACATTATATTATAATGTATTTTCAATGATAGACTGCAAATATTACGTTATATTATAAGGTATTTTAAATGATACACTGCATATTCCATTATATTATAAGGTATTTTCAATAATACACTGCATATTACATTATATTATAATGTATTTTCAATGATACACAGCATAATACGTTATAGTATAAGGTATTTTCAATTATACACTGCATATTACGTTATTTTATAAGGTATTTTCAATGATACACTGCATATTACGTTATATTATGAGGTATTTTCAATGATACACTGCATATTACGTTATATTATAAGCCATTTTCAATGATAGACTGCAAATATTACGTTATATTATAATGTATTTTCAATGATAGACTGCAAATATTACGTTATATTATAAGGTATTTTAAATGATACACTGCATATTACATTATATTATAAGGTATTTTCAATATTACACTGCATATTACATTATATTATAATGTATTTTCAATGATACACAGCATAATACGTTATAGTATAAGGTATTTTCAATGATACACTGCATATTACGTTATTTTATAAGGTATTTTCAATGATACACTGCATATTACTTTATATTATAAGGTATTTTCAATGATAGACTGCATATTACGTTATATTATAAGGTATTTTCAATGATACACTGCATATTACGTTATATTATAAGCCATTTTCAATGATAGACTGCAAATATTACGTTATATTATAAGGTATTTTCAATGATACACTGGATATTACATTATATTATAAGGTATTTTCAATGATACACTGCATATTACGGTATATTATAAGGTATTTTCAATGATACACTGCATATTACGTTATATTATAAGCCATTTTCAATGATACACTGCATATTACATTATATTATAATGTATTTTCAATGATACACAGCATAATACGTTATAGTATAAGGTATTTTCAATGATACACGTAATATTACGTTATTTTATAAGGTATTTTCAATGATACACTGCATATTACTTTATATTATAAGGTATTTTCAATGATACACTGCATATTACGTTATATTATAAGCCATTTTCAATGATAGACTGCAAATATTACGTTATATTATAAGGTATTTTCAATGATACACTGCATATTACATTATATTATAATGTATTTTCAATGATACACAGTATAATACGTTATAGTATAAGGTATTTTCAATGATACACTGCATATTACGTTATTTTATAAGGTATTTTCAATGATACACAGCATAATACGTTATAGTTTAAGGTATTTTCAATAATACACTGCATATTACGTTATTTTATAAGGTATTTTCAATGATACACTGCATATTACGTTATATTATAAGCCATTTTCAATGATACACTGCATATTACATTATATTATAATGTATTTTCAATGATACACAGCATAATACGTTATAGTATAAGGTATTTTCAATGATACACGTAATATTACGTTATTTTATAAGGTATTTTCAATGATCCACTGCATATTACTTTATATTATAAGCCATTTTCAATGATACACTGCATATTACATTATATTTTAAAGTATTTTCAATGATACACTGCATATTACGTTATTTTATAAGGTATTTTCAATGATACACTGCATAATACGTAATAGTATAAGGTATTTTCAATGATACACTGCATATTACGTTATTTCATAAGGTATTTTCAATGATACACTGCATATTACTTTATATTATAAGGTATTTTCAATGATACACTGCATATTACATTATATTATAATGTATTTTCAATGATACACAGCATAATACGTTATATTATAAGCCATTTTCAATGATAGACTGCAAATATTACATTATATTATAAGGTATTTTCAATGATACACTGCATATTACATAATAATATAAGGTATTTTCAATAATACACTGCATATTACATTATATTATAATGTATTTTCAATGATAGACTGCAAATATTACGTTATATTATAAGGTATTTTAAATGATACACTGCATATTACATTATATTATAAGGTATTTTCAATAATACACAGCATAATACGTTATAGTATAAGGTATTTTCAATGATACACTGCATATTACGTTATTTTATAAGGTATTTTCAATGATACACTGCATATTACTTTATATTATAAGGTATTTTCAATGATACACTGCATATTACATTATATTGTAATGTATTTTCAATGATACACAGCATAATACGTTATAGTATAAGGTATTTTCAAATATACACTGCATATTACGTTATCGTATAAGGTATTTTCAATTATACACTGCATATTACGTTATTTTATAAGGTATTTTCAATGATACACTGCATATTACGTTATATTATAAGGTATTTTCAATGATACACTGCATATTACGTTATATTATAAGCCATTTTCAATGATAGACTGCAAATATTACGTTATATTATAAGGTATTTTCAATGATACACTGCATATTACGTTATTTTATAAGGTATTTTCAATGATACACTGCATATTACTTTATATTATAAGGTATTTTCAATGATACACTGCATATTACATTATATTTTAAGGTATTTTCAATGATACGCTGCATATTGCATTATTTTATACGGTGTCTTCAATGATACACTGCATATTACGTTATATTATAATGTATTTTCAATGATACACAGCATAATACGTTATAGTATAAGGTATTTTCAATTATACACTGCATATTACGTTATTTTATAATGTATTTTCTATGATACACTGCATATTACGTTATATTATAAGGTATTTTCAATTATACACTGCATATTACGTTATATTATAAGCCATTTTCAATGATAGACTGCAAATATTACGTTATATTATAAGGTATTTTCAATGATACACTGCATATTACGTTATTTTATAAGGTATTTTCAATGATACACTGCTTATTACTTTATATTATAAGGTATTTTCACTGATACACTGCATATTACATTATATTTTAAGGTATTTTCAATGATACGCTGCATATTGCATTATTTTATACGGTGTCTTCAATGATACACTGCATATTACGTTATATTATAAGGTATTTTCAATGATACACTGCATATTACATTATATTATAATGTATTTTCAATGATATACAGCATATTACGTTATTTTATAAGGTATTTTCAATGATACACTGCATATTACGTTATTTTATAAGGTATTTTCAATACACTGCATATTACTTTATATTATAAGGTATTTTCAATGATACACTGCATATTACTTTATATTATAAGGTATTTTCAATGATACACTGCATATTACATTATATTGTAATGTATTTTCAATGATACACAGCATATTACGTTATATTATAAGGTATTTTCAATGATACACAGCATAATACGTTATATTATAAGCCATTTTCAATGGTACACTGCATATTACGTTATATTATAAGGTATTTTCAATGATACACTGCATATTACATTATATTATAAGGTATTTTCAATAATACACTGCATATTACATTATATTATAATGTATTTTCAATGATAGACTGCAAATATTACGTTATATTATAAGGTATTTTAAATGATACACTGCATATTACATTATATTATAAGGTATTTTCAATAATACACTGCATATTACATTATATTATAATGTATTTTCAATGATACACAGCATAATACGTTATAGTATAAGGTATTTTCAATGATACACTGCATATTACGTTATTTTATAAGGTATTTTCAATGATACACTGCATATTACTTTATATTATAAGGTATTTTCAATGATACACTGCATATTACGTTATATTATAATGTATTTTCAATGATACACAGCATAATACGTTATAGTATAAGGTATTTTCAATTATACACTGCATATTACGTTATTTTATAAGGTATTTTCAATGATACACTGCATATTACGTTATATTATAAGGTATTTTCAATGATACACTGCATATTACATTATATTATAATGTATTTTCAATGATACACAGCATAATACGTTATATTATAAGGTATTTTCAATGATACACTGCATATTACATTATATTATAATGTATTTTCAATGATACACAGCATAATACGTTATAGTATAAGGTATTTTCAATGATACACTGCATATTACGTTATTTTATAAGGTATTTTCAATGATACACTGCATATTACGTTATATTATAAGGTATTTTCAATGATACACTGCATAATACGTAATAGTATAAGGTATTTTCAATGATACACTGCATATTACATTATATTATAAGGTATTTTCAATGATAGACTGCATATTACGTTATATTATAAGGTATTTTCAATGATACACTGCATATTACGTTATGTTATAAGCCATTTTCAATGATAGACTGCAAATATTACGTTATATTATAAGGTATTTTCAATGATACACTGGATATTACATTATATTATAAGGTATTTTCAATGATACACTGCATATTACGGTATATTATAAGCCATTTTCAATGATACACTGCATATTACATTATATTACAATGTATTTTCAATGATACACAGTATAATACGTTATAGTATAAGGTATTTTCAATGATACACTGCATATTACGTTATTTTATAAGGTATTTTCAATGATACACTGCATATTACTTTATATTATAAGGTATTTTCAATGATACACTGCATATTACATTATATTATAAGGTATTTTCAATGATACGCTGAATATTGCATTATTTTATACGGTGTCTTCAATGATACACTGCATATTACGTTATATTATAATGTATTTTCAATGATACACAGCATAATACGTTATAGTATAAGGTATTTTCAATTATACACTGCATATTACGTTATTTTATAAGGTATTTTCAATGATACACTGCATATTACGTTATATTATAAGGTATTTTCAATGATACACTGCATATTACATTATATTATAATGTATTTTCAATGATACACAGCATAATACGTTATATTATAAGGTATTTTCAATGATACACTGCATATTACATTATATTATAATGTATTTTCAATGATACACAGCATAATACGTTATAGTATAAGGTATTTTCAATGATACACTGCATATTACGTTATTTTATAAGGTATTTTCAATGATACACTGCATATTACGTTATATTATAAGGTATTTTCAATGATACACTGCATAATACGTAATAGTATAAGGTATTTTCAATGATACACTGCATATTACATTATATTATAAGGTATTTTCAATGATAGACTGCATATTACGTTATATTATAAGGTATTTTCAATGATACACTGCATATTACGTTATATTATAAGCCATTTTCAATGATAGACTGCAAATATTACGTTATATTATAAGGTATTTTCAATGATACACTGGATATTACATTATATTATAAGGTATTTTCAATGATACACTGCATATTACGGTATATTATAAGCCATTTTCAATGATACACTGCATATTACATTATATTACAATGTATTTTCAATGATACACAGTATAATACGTTATAGTATAAGGTATTTTCAATGATACACTGCATATTACGTTATTTTATAAGGTATTTTCAATGATACACTGCATATTACTTTATATTATAAGGTATTTTCAATGATACACTGCATATTACATTATATTATAAGGTATTTTCAATGATACGCTGCATATTGCATTATTTTATACGGTGTCTTCAATGATACACTGCATATTACGTTATATTATAATGTATTTTCAATGATACACAGCATAATACGTTATAGTATAAGGTATTTTCAATTATACACTGCATATTACGTTATATTATAAGCCATTTTCAATGATACACTGCATATTACATTATATTATAATGTATTTTCAATGATACACAATATAATACGTTATAGTATAAGGTATTTTCAATGATACACGTAATATTACGTTATTTTATAAGGTATTTTCAATGATCCACTGCATATTACTTTATATTATAAGTTATTTTCAATGATACACTGCATATTACGTTATATTATAAGCCATTTTCAATGATAGACTGCAAATATTACGTTATATTATAAGGTATTTTCAATGATACACAGTATAATACGTTATAGTATAAGGTATTTTCAATGATACACTGCATATTACGTTATCGTATAAGGTATTTTCAATTATACACTGCATATTACGTTATTTTATAAGGTATTTTCAATTATACACTGCATATTACGTTATCGTATAAGGTATTTTCAATGATACACGTAATATTACGTTATTTTATAAGGTATTTTCAATGATACACTGCATATTACGTTATATTACAAGGTATTTTCAATTATACACTGCATATTACGTTATTTTATAAGGTATTTTCAATGATACACTGCATATTACGTTATATTACAAGGTATTTTCAATTATACACTGCATATTACGTTATTTTATAAGGTATTTTCAATGATCCACTGCATATTACTATATATTATAAGTTATTTTCAATGATACACTGCATATTACGTTATATTATAAGCCATTTTCAATGATAGACTGCAAATATTACGTTATATTATAAGGTATTTTCAATGATACACTGCATATTACATTATATTATAAGGTATTTTCAATGATACACTGCATATTACGGTATATTATAAGGTATTTTCAATGGTACACTGCATATTACTTTATATTATAAGCCATTTTCAATGATACACTGCATATTACATTATATTATAATGTATTTTCAATGATACACAGTATAATACGTTATAGTATAAGGTATTTTCAATGATACACTGCATATTACGTTATCGTATAAGGTATTTTCAATTATACACTGCATATTACGTTATTTTATAAGGTATTTTCAATTATACACTGCATATTACGTTATCGTATAAGGTATTTTCAATTATACACTGCATATTACGTTATTTTATAAGGTATTTTCAATGATACACTGCATATTACGTTATATTATAAGGTATTTTCAATGATACACTGCATATTACGTTATATTATAAGCCATTTTCAATGATACACTGCATATTACATTATATTATAATGTATTTTCAATGATAGACTGCAAATATTACGTTATATTATAAGGTATTTTAAATGATACACTTCATATTACATTATATTATAAGGTATTTTCAATAATACACTGCATATTACATTATATTATAATGTATTTTCAATGATACACTGCATATTACGTTATATTATAAGCCATTTTCAATGATAGACTGCAAATATTACGTTATATTATAAGGTATTTTCAATGATACACTGCATATTACATTATATTATAATGTATTTTCAATGATACGCTGCATATTGCATTATTTTATACGGTGTCTTCAATGATACACTGCATATTACGTTATATTATAATGTATTTTCAATGATACACAGCATAATACGTTATAGTATAAGGTATTTTCAATTATACACTGCATATTACGTTATTTTATAAGGTATTTTCAATGATACACTGCATATTACGTTATATTATAAGGTATTTTCAATGATACACTGCATATTACATTATATTATAATGTATTTTCAATGATACACAGCATAATACGTTATAGTATAAGGTATTTTCAATGATACACTGCATATTACGTTATTTTATAAGGTATTTTCAATGATACACTGCATATTACGTTATTTTATAAGGTATTTTCAATGATACACTGCATATTACTTTATATTATAAGGTATTTTCAATGATACACTGCATATTACATTATATTGTAATGTATTTTCAATGATACACAGCATAATACGTTATAGTATAAGGTATTTTCAATTATACACTGCATATTACATTATATTATAAGGTATTTTCAATGATACACTGCATATTACGGTATATTATAAGGTATTTTCAATGATACACTGCATATTACGTTATATTATAAGCCATTTTCAATGATAGACTGCAAATATTACGTTATATTATAAGGTATTTTCAATGATACACTGCATATTACGTTATTTTATAAGGTATTTTCAATGATACACTGCATATTACTTTATATTATAAGGTATTTTCAATGATACACTGCATATTACATTATATTATAAGGTATTTTCAATGATACGCTGCATATTGCATTATTTTATACGGTGTCTTCAATGATACACTGCATATTACGTTATATTATAATGTATTTTCAATGATACACAGCATAATACGTTATAGTATAAGGTATTTTCAATTATACACTGCATATTACGTTATTTTATAAGGTATTTTCAATGATACACTGCATATTACGTTATATTATAAGGTATTTTCAATGATACACTGCATATTACATTATATCATAATGTATTTTCAATGATACACAGCATAATACGTTATAGTATAAGGTATTTTCAATGATACACTGCATATTACGTTATTTTATAAGGTATTTTCAATGATACACTGCATATTACGTTATTTTATAAGGTATTTTCAATGATACACTGCATATTACTTTATATTATAAGGTATTTTCAATGATACACTGCATATTACATTATATTGTAATGTATTTTCAATGATACACAGCATAATACGTTATAGTATAAGGTATTTTCAATTATACACTGCATATTACGTTATCGTATAAGGTACTTTCAATTATACACTGCATATTACGTTATTTTATAAGGTATTTTCAATGATACACTGCATATTACGTTATATTATAAGCCATTTTCAATGATAGACTGCAAATATTACGTTATATTATAAGGTATTTTCAATGATACACTGCATATTACATTATATTATAAGGTATTTTCAATGATACACTGCATATTACGGTATATTATAAGGTATTTTCAATGGTACACTGCATATTACTTTATATTATAAGCCATTTTCAATGATACACTGCATATTACATTATATTATAATGTATTTTCAATGATACACAGTATAATACGTTATAGTATAAGGTATTTTCAATGATACACTGCATATTACGTTATATTATAAGCCATTTTCAATGATACACTGCATATTACATTATATTATAATGTATTTTCAATGATACACTGCATATTACGTTATTTTATAAGGTATTTTCAATGATACACTGCATATTACTTTATATTATAAGGTATTTTCAATGATACACTGCATATTACGTTATATTATAATGTATTTTCAATGATACACAGCATAATACGTTATAGTATAAGGTATTTTCAATTATACACTGCATATTACATTATATTATAAGGTATTTTCAATGATACACTGCATATTACGGTATATTATAAGGTATTTTCAATGATACACTGCATATTACGTTATATTATAAGCCATTTTCAATGATAGACTGCAAATATTACGTTATATTATAAGGTATTTTCAATGATACACTGCATATTACGTTATTTTATAAGGTATTTTCAATGATACACTGCATATTACTTTATATTATAAGGTATTTTCAATCATACACTGCATATTACATTATATTATAAGGTATTTTCAATGATACGCTGCATATTGCATTATTTTATACGGTGTCTTCAATGATACACTGCATATTACGTTATATTATAAGCCATTTTCAATGATACACTGCATATTACATTATATTATAATGTATTTTCAATGATACACTGCATATTACGTTATTTTATAAGGTATTTTCAATGATACACTGCATATTACTTTATATTATAAGGTATTTTCAATGATACACTGCATATTACGTTATATTATAATGTATTTTCAATGATACACAGCATAATACGTTATAGTATAAGGTATTTTCAATTATACACTGCATATTACATTATATTATAAGGTATTTTCAATGATACACTGCATATTACGGTATATTATAAGGTATTTTCAATGATACACTGCATATTACGTTATATTATAAGCCATTTTCAATGATAGACTGCAAATATTACGTTATATTATAAGGTATTTTCAATGATACACTGCATATTACGTTATTTTATAAGGTATTTTCAATGATACACTGCATACTACGTTATATTATAAGGTATTTTCAATCATACACTGCATATTACATTATATTATAAGGTATTTTCAATGATACGCTGCATATTGCATTATTTTATACGGTGTCTTCAATGATACACTGCATATTACGTTATATTATAATGTATTTTCAATGATACACAGCATAATACGTTATAGTATAAGGTATTTTCAATTATACACTGCATATTACGTTATTTTATAAGGTATTTTCAATGATACACTGCATATTACGTTATATTATAAGGTATTTTCAATGATACACTGCATATTACATTATATCATAATGTATTTTCAATGATACACAGCATATTACGTTATCGTATAAGGTACTTTCAATTATACACTGCATATTACGTTATTTTATAAGGTATTTTCAATGATACACTGCATATTACATTATATTATAAGGTATTTTCAATGATACACTGCATATTACGGTATATTATAAGGTATTTTCAATGGTACACTGCATATTACTTTATATTATAAGCCATTTTCAATGATACACTGCATATTACATTATATTATAATGTATTTTCAATGATACACAGTATAATACGTTATAGTATAAGGTATTTTCAATGATACACTGCATATTACGTTATATTATAAGCCATTTTCAATGATACACTGCATATTACATTATATTATAATGTATTTTCAATGATACACTGCATATTACGTTATATTATAATGTATTTTCAATGATACACAGCATAATACGTTATAGTATAAGGTATTTTCAATTATACACTGCATATTACGTTATTTTATAAGGTATTTTCAATGATACACTGCAAATATTACGTTATATTATAAGGTATTTTCAATGATAGACTGCAAATATTACGTTATATTATAAGGTATTTTCAATGATACACTGCATATTACGTTATTTTATAAGGTATTTTCAATGATACACTGCATATTACTTTATATTATAAGGTATTTTCAATGATACACTGCATATTACGTTATATTATAATGTATTTTCAATGATACACAGCATAATACGTTATAGTATAAGGTATTTTCAATTATACACTGCATATTACGTTATTTTATAAGGTATTTTCAATGATACACTGCATATTACGTTATATTATAAGGTATTTTCAATGATACACTGCATATTACAATATATTATAATGTATTTTCAATGATACACAGCATAATACGTTATAGTATAAGGTATTTTCAATGATACACTGCATATTACGTTATTTTATAAGGTATTTTCAATGATACACTGCATATTACGTTATTTTATAAGGTATTTTCAATGATACACTGCATATTACTTTATATTATAAGGTATTTTCAATGATACACTGCATATTACATTATATTGTAATGTATTTTCAATGATACACAGCATAATACGTTATAGTATAAGGTATTTTCAATTATACACTGCATATTACGTTATCGTATAAGGTACTTTCAATTATACACTGCATATTACGTTATTTTATAAGGTATTTTCAATGATACACTGCATATTACGTTATATTATAAGCCATTTTCAATGATAGACTGCAAATATTACGTTATATTATAAGGTATTTTCAATGATACACTGCATATTACATTATATTATAAGGTATTTTCAATGATACACTGCATATTACGGTATATTATAAGCCATTTTCAATGATAGACTGCAAATATTACGTTATATTATAAGGTATTTTCAATGATACACTGCATATTACGTTATTTTATAAGGTATTTTCAATGATACACTGCATATTACTTTATATTATAAGGTATTTTCAATGATACACTGCATATTACGTTATATTATAATGTATTTTCAATGATACACAGCATAATACGTTATAGTATAAGGTATTTTCAATTATACACTGCATATTACGTTATTTTATAAGGTATTTTCAATGATACACTGCATATTACGTTATATTATAAGGTATTTTCAATGATACACTGCATATTACATTATATTATAATGTATTTTCAATGATACACAGCATAATACGTTATATTATAAGGTATTTTCAATGATACACTGCATATTACATTATATTATAATGTATTTTCATTGATACACAGCATAATACGTTATAGTATAAGGTATTTTCAATGATACACTGCATATTACGTTATTTTATAAGGTATTTTCAATGATACACTGCATATTACGTAATAGTATAAGGTATTTTCAATGATACACTGCATATTACATTATATTATAAGGTATTTTCAATGGTAGACTGCATATTACGTTATATTATAAGGTATTTTAAATGATACACTGCATATTACATTATATTATAAGGTATTTTCAATGATACACTGCATATTACGTTATATTATAAGGTATTTTCAATGATACACTGCATATTACATTATATTATAATGTATTTTCATTGATACACAGCATAATACGTTATAGTATAAGGTATTTTCAATGATACACTGCATATTACGTTATTTTATAAGGTATTTTCAATGATACACTGCATATTACGTTATATTATAAGGTATTTTCAATGATACACTGCATAATACGTAATAGTATAAGGTATTTTCAATGATACACTGCATATTACATTATATTATAAGGTATTTTCAATGGTAGACTGCATATTACGTTATATTATAAGGTATTTTAAATGATACACTGCATATTACATTATATTATAAGGTATTTTCAATGATACACTGCATATTACGTTATTTTATAAGGTATTTTCAATAATACACTGCATATTACGTTATTTTATAAGGTATTTTCAATGATACACTGCATATTACTTTATATTATAAGGTATTTTCAATGATACACTGCATATTACATTATATTGTAATGTATTTTCAATGATACACAGCATAATACGTTATAGTATAAGGTATTTTCAATTATACACTGCATATTACGTTATCGTATAAGGTACTTTCAATTATACACTGCATATTACGTTATTTTATAAGGTATTTTCAATGATACACTGCATATTACGTTATATTATAAGGTATTTTCAATGATACACTGCATATTACATTATATTATAATGTATTTTCAATGATACACAGCATAATACGTTATATTATAAGGTATTTTCAATGATACACTGCATATTACATTATATTATAATGTATTTTCATTGATACACAGCATAATACGTTATAGTATAAGGTATTTTCAATGATACACTGCATATTACGTTATTTTATAAGGTATTTTCAATGATACACTGCATATTACGTTATATTATAAGGTATTTTCAATGATACACTGCATAATACGTAATAGTATAAGGTATTTTCAATGATACACTGCATATTACATTATATTATAAGGTATTTTCAATGATAGACTGCATGTTACGTTATATTATAAGGTATTTTCAAGGAAACACTGCATATTACGTTATATTATAAGCCATTTTCAATGATAGACTGCAAATATTACGTTATATTATAAGGTATTTTCAATGATACACTGGATATTACATTATATTATAAGGTATTTTCAATGATACACTGCATATTACGGTATATTATAAGCCATTTTCAATGATACACTGCATATTACATTATATTACAATGTATTTTCGATGATACACAGTATAATACGTTATAGTATAAGGTATTTTCAATGATACACTGCATATTACGTTATTTTATAAGGTATTTTCAATGATACACTGCATATTACTTTATATTATAAGGTATTTTCAATGATACACTGCATATTACATTATATTATAAGGTATTTTCAATGATACGCTGCATATTGCATTATTTTATACGGTGTCTTCAATGATACACTGCATATTACGTTATATTATAATGTATTTTCAATGATACACAGCATAATACGTTATAGTATAAGGTATTTTCAATTATACACTGCATATTACGTTATATTATAAGCCATTTTCAATGATACACTGCATATTACATTATATTATAATGTATTTTCAATGATACACAATATAACACGTTATAGTATAAGGTATTTTCAATGATACACGTAATATTACGTTATTTTATAAGGTATTTTCAATGATCCACTGCATATTACTTTATATTATAAGTTATTTTCAATGATACACTGCATATTACGTTATATTATAAGCCATTTTCAATGATAGACTGCAAATATTACGTTATATTATAAGGTATTTTCAATGATACACTGTATATTACATTATATTATAAGGTATTTTCAATGATACACTGCATATTACGGTATATTATAAGGTATTTTCAATGGTACACTGCATATTACTTTATATTATAAGCCATTTTCAATGATACACTGCATATTACATTATATTATAATGTATTTTCAATGATACACAGTATAATACGTTATAGTATAAGGTATTTTCAATGATACACTGCATATTACGTTATCGTATAAGGTATTTTCAATTATACACTGCATATTACGTTATTTTATAAGGTATTTTCAATTATACACTGCATATTACGTTATCGTATAAGGTATTTTCAATTATACACTGCATATTACGTTATTTTATAAGGTATTTTCAATGATACACTGCATATTACGTTATATTATAAGGTATTTTCAATGATACACTGCATATTACGTTATATTATAAGCCATTTTCAATGATACACTGCATATTACATTATATTATAATGTATTTTCAATGATAGACTGCAAATATTACGTTATATTATAAGGTATTTTAAATGATACACTGCATATTACATTATATTATAAGGTATTTTCAATGATACACTGCATATTACGTTATTTTATAAGGTATTTTCAATGATACACTGCATATTACGTTATATTATAAGGTATTTTCAATGATACACCGCATAATACGTAATAGTATAAGGTATTTTCAATGATACACTGCATATTACATTATATTATAAGGTATTTTCAATGATAGACTGCATATTACGTTATATTATAAGGTATTTTCAATGATACACTGCATATTACATTATATTATAAGGTATTTTCAATGATACACTGCATATTACGTTATTTTATAAGGTATTTTCAATAATACACTGCATATTACGTTATTTTATAAGGTATTTTCAATGATACACTGCATATTACTTTATATTATAAGGTATTTTCAATGATACACTGCATATTACATTATATTGTAATGTATTTTCAATGATACACAGCATAATACGTTATAGTATAAGGTATTTTCAATTATACACTGCATATTACGTTATCGTATAAGGTACTTTCAATTATACACTGCATATTACGTTATATTATAAGCCATTTTCAATGATAGACTGCAAATATTACGTTATATTATAAGGTATTTTCAATGATACACTGGATATTACATTATATTATAAGGTATTTTCAATGATACACTGCATATTACGGTATATTATAAGGTATTTTCAATGATACACTGCATATTACGTTATATTATAAGCCATTTTCAATGATACACTGCATATTACATTATATTATAATGTATTTTCAATGATAGACTGCAAATATTACGTTATATTATAAGGTATTTTAAATGATACACTGCATATTACATTATATTATAAGGTATTTTCAATGATACACTGCATATTACGTTATTTTATAAGGTATTTTCAATGATACACTGCATATTACATTATATTATAAGGTATTTTCAATGATAGACTGCATATTACGTTATATTATAAGGTATTTTCAATGATACACTGCATATTACGTTATATTATAAGCCATTTTCAATGATAGACTGAAAATATTACGTTATATTATAAGGTATTTTCAATGATACACTGGATATTACATTATATTATAAGGTATTTTCAATGATACACTGCATATTACGGTATATTATAAGGTATTTTCAATGATACACTGCATATTACGTTATATTATAAGCCATTTTCAATGATACACTGCATATTACATTATATTATAATGTATTTTCAATGATACACAGCATAATACGTTATAGTATAAGGTATTTTCAATGATACACGTAATATTACGTTATATTATAAGGTATTTTCAATGATACACTGCATATTACATTATATTATAAGGTATTTTCAATGATACACTGCATATTACATTATATTATAAGGTATTTTCAATGATACGCTGCATATTGCATTATTTTATACGGTGTCTTCAATGATACACTGCATATTACGTTATATTATAATGTATTTTCAATGATACACAGCATAATACGTTATAGTATAAGGTATTTTCAATTATACACTGCATATTACGTTATATTATAAGCCATTTTCAATGATACACTGCATATTACATTATATTATAATGTATTTTCAATGATACACAATATAACACGTTATAGTATAAGGTATTTTCAATGATACACGTAATATTACGTTATTTTATAAGGTATTTTCAATGATCCACTGCATATTACTTTATATTATAAGTTATTTTCAATGATACACTGCATATTACGTTATATTATAAGCCATTTTCAATGATAGACTGCAAATATTACGTTATATTATAAGGTATTTTCAATGATACACTGTATATTACATTATATTATAAGGTATTTTCAATGATACACTGCATATTACGGTATATTATAAGGTATTTTCAATGGTACACTGCATATTACTTTATATTATAAGCCATTTTCAATGATACACTGCATATTACATTATATTATAATGTATTTTCAATGATACACAGTATAATACGTTATAGTATAAGGTATTTTCAATGATACACTGCATATTACGTTATCGTATAAGGTATTTTCAATTATACACTGCATATTACGTTATTTTATAAGGTATTTTCAATTATACACTGCATATTACGTTATCGTATAAGGTATTTTCAATTATACACTGCATATTACGTTATTTTATAAGGTATTTTCAATGATACACTGCATATTACGTTATATTATAAGGTATTTTCAATGATACACTGCATATTACGTTATATTATAAGCCATTTTCAATGATACACTGCATATTACATTATATTATAATGTATTTTCAATGATAGACTGCAAATATTACGTTATATTATAAGGTATTTTAAATGATACACTGCATATTACATTATATTATAAGGTATTTTCAATGATACACTGCATATTACGTTATTTTATAAGGTATTTTCAATGATACACTGCATATTACGTTATATTATAAGGTATTTTCAATGATACACCGCATAATACGTAATAGTATAAGGTATTTTCAATGATACACTGCATATTACATTATATTATAAGGTATTTTCAATGATAGACTGCATATTACGTTATATTATAAGGTATTTTCAATGATACACTGCATATTACATTATATTATAAGGTATTTTCAATGATACACTGCATATTACGTTATTTTATAAGGTATTTTCAATAATACACTGCATATTACGTTATTTTATAAGGTATTTTCAATGATACACTGCATATTACTTTATATTATAAGGTATTTTCAATGATACACTGCATATTACATTATATTGTAATGTATTTTCAATGATACACAGCATAATACGTTATAGTATAAGGTATTTTCAATTATACACTGCATATTACGTTATCGTATAAGGTACTTTCAATTATACACTGCATATTACGTTATATTATAAGCCATTTTCAATGATAGACTGCAAATATTACGTTATATTATAAGGTATTTTCAATGATACACTGGATATTACATTATATTATAAGGTATTTTCAATGATACACTGCATATTACGGTATATTATAAGGTATTTTCAATGATACACTGCATATTACGTTATATTATAAGCCATTTTCAATGATACACTGCATATTACATTATATTATAATGTATTTTCAATGATAGACTGCAAATATTACGTTATATTATAAGGTATTTTCAATGATACACTGCATATTACATTATATTATAAGGTATTTTCAATGATACACTGCATATTACGTTATTTTATAAGGTATTTTCAATGATACACTGCATATTACATTATATTATAAGGTATTTTCAATGATAGACTGCATATTACGTTATATTATAAGGTATTTTCAATGATACACTGCATATTACGTTATATTATAAGCCATTTTCAATGATAGACTGAAAATATTACGTTATATTATAAGGTATTTTCAATGATACACTGCATATTACATTATATTATAAGGTATTTTCAATGATACACTGCATATTACGGTATATTATAAGGTATTTTCAATGATACACTGCATATTACGTTATATTATAAGCCATTTTCAATGATACACTGCATATTACATTATATTATAATGTATTTTCAATGATACACAGCATAATACGTTATAGTATAAGGTATTTTCAATGATACACGTAATATTACGTTATATTATAAGGTATTTTCAATGATACACTGCATATTACATTATATTATAAGGTATTTTCAATGATACACTGCATATTACGGTATATTATAAGGTATTTTCAATGGTACACTGCATATTACGTTATATTATAAGGTCTTTTCAATGATACACTGGATATTACATTATATTATAAGGTATTTTCAATGATACACTGCATATTACGGTATATTATAAGGTATTTTCAATGATACACTGCATATTACGTTATATTATAAGCCATTTTCAATGATACACTGCATATTACATTATATTATAATGTATTTTCAATGATAGACTGCAAATATTACGTTATATTATAAGGTATTTTAAATGATACACTGCATATTACATTATATTATAAGGTATTTTCAATGATACACTGCATATTACGTTATTTTATAAGGTATTTTCAATGATACACTGCATATTACATTATATTATAAGGTATTTTCAATGATAGACTGCATATTACGTTATATTATAAGGTATTTTCAATGATACACTGCATATTACGTTATATTATAAGCCATTTTCAATGATAGACTGAAAATATTACGTTATATTATAAGGTATTTTCAATGATACACTGGATATTACATTATATTATAAGGTATTTTCAATGATACACTGCATATTACGGTATATTATAAGGTATTTTCAATGATACACTGCATATTACGTTATATTATAAGCCATTTTCAATGATACACTGCATATTACATTATATTATAATGTATTTTCAATGATACACAGCATAATACGTTATAGTATAAGGTATTTTCAATGATACACGTAATATTACGTTATATTATAAGGTATTTTCAATGATACACTGCATATTACATTATATTATAAGGTATTTTCAATGATACACTGCATATTACGGTATATTATAAGGTATTTTCAATGGTACACTGCATATTACGTTATATTATAAGGTCTTTTCAATGACACACTGCATATTTCGTTATATTATAAGGTATTTTCAATGATACACTGCATATTACGTTATATGGGAAGGTATTTTCAATGATACACTGCATATTACGTTATATTATAAGGTATTTTCAATGATACACTGCATATTACGTTATATTATAAGGTATTTTCAATGATAAACTACTATATATTATAAGGTATTTTCAATGATACCCAGCATATTACGTTATATTATAAGGTATTTTCAATGATACACTGCATATTACGTTATATTATAAGGTATTTTCAATGATGCACTGCATATTACGTTATACTATAAGGTATTTTCAATGATACACTACAAATTACGATATATTATAAGGTATTTTCAATGATACACAGCATGTTACGTTATATTATAAGGTATTTTCAATGATGCACTGCATATTACGTTATATTATAAGGTATTTTCAATGATACACTGCATATTACATTACATTATAAGGTATTTTCAATGATACACTGCATATTACGTTATATTATAAGGTATTTTCAATGATACACTACAAATTACGATATATTATAAGGTATTTTCAATGATGCACTGCATATTACGTTATATTATAAGGTATTTTCATTGATACACTACAAATTACGATATATTATCAGGTATTATCAATGATACACTACAATTACGATATATTCTAAAGTATTTTCATTGATACACTGCATATTAGGTTATATTATAAGGTATTTTCAATGATACACTGCATATTACGTTATATTATAAGGTATTTTCAATGATACACTGCATATTACATTATATTACAATTGTATTTTCAATGATACACAGTATAATACGTTATAGTATAAGGTATTTTCAATGATACACTGCATATTACGTTATTTTATAAGGTATTTTCAATGATACACTGCATAATACGTTATATTATAAGGTATTTTCAATGATAAACTACTATATATTATAAGGTATTTTCAATGATACCCAGCATATTACGTTATATTATAAGGTATTTTCAATGATACACTGCATATTACGTTATATTATAAGGTGTTTTCAATGATACACTGCATATTACGTTATATTATAAGGTATTTTCAATGATGCACTGCATATTACGTTATACTATAAGGTATTTTCAATGATACACTACAAATTACGATATATTATAAGGTATTTTCAATGATACACAGCATGTTACGTTATATTATAAGGTATTTTCAATGATGCACTGCATATTACGTTATATTATAAGGTATTTTCAATGATACACTGCATATTACATTACATTATAAGGTATTTTCAATGATACACTGCATATTACGTTATATTATAATGTATTTTCAATGATACACTACAAATTACGATATATTATAAGGTATTTTCAATGATGCACTGCATATTACGTTATATTATAAGGTATTTTCATTGATACACTACAAATTACGATATATTATCAGGTATTATCAATGATACACTACAATTACGATATATTCTAAAGTATTTTCATTGATACACTGCATATTAGGTTATATTATAAGGTATTTTCAATGATACACTGCATATTACGTTATATTATAAGGTATTTTCAATGATACACTGCATATTACATTATATTACAATTGTATTTTCAATGATACACAGTATAATACGTTATAGTATAAGGTATTTTCAATGATACACTGCATATTACGTTATTTTATAAGGTATTTTCAATGATACACTGCATAATACGTTATATTATAAGGTATTTTCAATGATAAACTACTATATATTATAAGGTATTTTCAATGATACCCAGCATATTACGTTATATTATAAGGTATTTTCAATGATACACTGCATATTACGTTATATTATAAGGTGTTTTCAATGATACACTGCATATTACGTTATATTATAAGGTATTTTCAATGATGCACTGCATATTACGTTATACTATAAGGTATTTTCAATGATACACTACAAATTACGATATATTATAAGGTATTTTCAATGATACACAGCATGTTACGTTATATTATAAGGTATTTTCAATGATACACTGCATATTACGTTATATTATAAGGTATTTTCAATGATACACTGCATATTACATTACATTATAAGGTATTTTCAATGATACACTGCATATTACGTTATATGAGAATGTATTTTCAATGATACACTACAAATTACGATATATTATAAGGTATTTTCAATGATGCACTGCATATTACGTTATATTATAAGGTATTTTCATTGATACACTACAAATTACGATATATTATCAGGTATTATCAATGATACACTACAATTACGATATATTCTAAAGTATTTTCATTGATACACTGCATATTAGGTTATATTATAAGGAATTTTTAATGATACACTGCATATTACGTTATATTATAAGGTATTTTCAACGATACACTGCATATTACGTTATATTTCAAGGTATTTTCAATGATACACTGCATATTACATAGTATTATTAGGTATTTTCAATGATACACTGCAAATATCACGTTATATTATAAGGTATTTTCAATGATACACTGCATATTACGTTACATTATAAGGTATTTTCAAAGATACACAGTATATTACGTTATATTATAAGGTATTTTCAATGATACACAGCATATTATGTTATATTATAAGGTATTTTCAAAGATACACAGTATATTACGTTAAATTATAAGGTATTTTCAATGATACACAGCACAGTATGTTATATTATAAGGTATTTTCAATGATACACTGCATATTACGTTATATTATAAGCCATTTTCAATGATAGACTGAAAATATTACGTTATATTATAAGGTATTTTCAATGATACACTGGATATTACATTATATTATAAGGTATTTTCAATGATACACTGCATATTACGGTATATTATAAGGTATTTTCAATGATACACTGCATATTACGTTATATTATAAGCCATTTTCAATGATACACTGCATATTACATTATATTATAATGTATTTTCAATGATACACAGCATAATACGTTATAGTATAAGGTATTTTCAATGATACACGTAATATTACGTTATATTATAAGGTATTTTCAATGATACACTGCATATTACATTATATTATAAGGTATTTTCAATGATACACTGCATATTACGGTATATTATAAGGTATTTTCAATGGTACACTGCATATTACGTTATATTATAAGGTCTTTTCAATGACACACTGCATATTTCGTTATATTATAAGGTATTTTCAATGATACACTGTATATTACGTTATATTACAATTGTATTTTCAATGATACACAGTATAATACGTTATAGTATAAGGTATTTTCAATGATACACTGCATATTACGTTATTTTATAAGGTATTTTCAATGATACACTGCATAATACGTTATATTATAAGGTATTTTCAATGATAAACTACTATATATTATAAGGTATTTTCAATGATACCCAGCATATTACGTTATATTATAAGGTATTTTCAATGATACACTGCATATTACGTTATATTATAAGGTATTTTCAATGATACACTGCATATTACGTTATATTATAAGGTATTTTCAATGATACACTGCATATTACGTTATATGGGAAGGTATTTTCAATGATACACTGCATATTACGTTATAAAATAAGGTATTTTCATTGATAGACAAGAATTACCATATATTCTAAGGTATTTTCAATGATACACTGCATATTACGTTATATTATAATTTATTTTCAATGATACGCTGCATATTACGTTATATTATAAGGTATTTTGAATGATACACTGCATATTACGTTATATTATAAGGTATTTTCAATGATACACTGCATATTACGTTATATTATAAGGTATTTTCAATGATACACAGCATATTACGTTATATGGGAAGGTATTTTCAAAGATGCACTGCATATTACGTTATACTATAAGGTATTTTCAATGATAAACTACAATATATTATAAGGTATTTTCAATGATACACTACAAATTACGATATATTATAAGGTATTTTCAATGATATATATCATATTACGTTATATTATAAGGTATTTTCAATGATACACTGCATATTACGTTATATTATAAGGTATTTTCAATGATACACAGCATAATACGTTATATTATAAGGTATTTTCAATGATAAACTACTATATATTATAAGGTATTTTCAATGATACCCAGCATATTACGTTATATTATAAGGTATTTTCAATGATACACTGCATATTACGTTATATTATAAGGTATTTTCAATGATGCACTGCATATTACGTTATACTATAAGGTATTTTCAATGATACACTACAAATTACGATATATTATAAGGTATTTTCAATGATACACAGCATGTTACGTTATATTATAAGGTATTTTCAATGATGCACTGCATATTACGTTATATTATAAGGTATTTTCAATGATACACTGCATATTACATTACATTATAAGGTATTTTCAATGATACACTGCATATTACGTTATATGAGAATGTATTTTCAATGATACACTACAAATTACGATATATTATAAGGTATTTTCAATGATGCACTGCATATTACGTTATATTATAAGGTATTTTCATTGATACACTACAAATTACGATATATTATCAGGTATTATCAATGATACACTACAATTACGATATATTCTAAAGTATTTTCATTGATACACTGCATATTAGGTTATATTATAAGGTATTTTCAATGATACACTGCATATTACGTTATATTATAAGCCATTTTCAATGATACACTGCATATTACATTATATTACAATTGTATTTTCAATGATACACAGTATAATACGTTATAGTATAAGGTATTTTCAATGATACACTGCATATTACGTTATTTTATAAGGTATTTTCAATGATACACTGCATAATACGTTATATTATAAGGTATTTTCAATGATAAACTACTATATATTATAAGGTATTTTCAATGATACCCAGCATATTACGTTATATTATAAGGTATTTTCAATGATACACTGCATATTACGTTATATTATAAGGTGTTTTCAATGATACACTGCATATTACGTTATATTATAAGGTATTTTCAATGATGCACTGCATATTACGTTATACTATAAGGTATTTTCAATGATACACTACAAATTACGATATATTATAAGGTATTTTCAATGATACACAGCATGTTACGTTATATTATAAGGTATTTTCAATGATACACTGCATATTACGTTATATTATAAGGTATTTTCAATGATACACTGCATATTACATTACATTATAAGGTATTTTCAATGATACACTGCATATTACGTTATATGAGAATGTATTTTCAATGATACACTACAAATTACGATATATTATAAGGTATTTTCAATGATGCACTGCATATTACGTTATATTATAAGGTATTTTCATTGATACACTACAAATTACGATATATTATCAGGTATTATCAATGATACACTACAATTACGATATATTCTAAAGTATTTTCATTGATACACTGCATATTAGGTTATATTATAAGGAATTTTTAATGATACACTGCATATTACGTTATATTATAAGGTATTTTCAACGATACACTGCATATTACGTTATATTTCAAGGTATTTTCAATGATACACTGCATATTACATAGTATTATTAGGTATTTTCAATGATACACTGCAAATATCACGTTATATTATAAGGTATTTTCAATGATACACTGCATATTACGTTACATTATAAGGTATTTTCAAAGATACACAGTATATTACGTTATATTATAAGGTATTTTCAATGATACACAGCATATTATGTTATATTATAAGGTATTTTCAAAGATACACAGTATATTACGTTAAATTATAAGGTATTTTCAATGATACACAGCACAGTATGTTATATTATAAGGTATTTTCAATGATACACTGCATATTGCGTTATATTATAAGGTATTTTCAATGACAGACTACATATTACATTATTTTATAATGTATTTTCAATGGTAGACTGCATATTACGTTATATTATAAGGTATTTTGAATGATACACTGCATATAACGTTATATTATAAGGTATTTTCGAAGATACACAGTATATTACGTTATATTATAAGGTATTTTCAATGATACACAGTATATTATGTTATATTAAAAGGTATTTTCAATGATACACTGCATATTACGTTGTATTATAAGGTATTTTCAATGATACACTGCATATTACGTTATATTATAAGGTATTTTCATTGATAGACTAGAATTACCATATATTCTAAGGTATTTTCAATGATGGACTGCATATTACGTTATATTATAAGGTATTTTCAATGATACACTGCATATTACGTTATATTATAATTTATTTTCTATGATACGCTGCATATTACGTTATATTATAAGGTATTTTCAATGATAAACTACTATATATTATAAGGTATTTTCAATGATACACTGCATATTACGATATATTATAAGGTATTTTGAATGATACACTGCATATTACGTTATATTATAAGGTATTTTCGAAGATACACAGTATATTACGTTATATTATAAGGTATTTTCAATGATACACTGCATATTACATTATATTTTAAGGTATTTTCAATGATACACTGCATATTACGGTATATTATAAGGTATTTTCAATGATACACTGCATATTACGTTATATTATAAGCCATTTTCAATGATACACTGCATATTACATTATATTACAATTGTATTTTCAATGATACACAGTATAATACGTTATAGTATAAGGTATTTTCAATGATACACTGCATATTACGTTATATTATAATTTATTTTCTATGATACGCTGCATATTACGTTATATTATAAGGTATTTTCAATGATAAACTACTATATATTATAAGGTATTTTCAATGATACACTGCATATTACGATATATTATAAGGTATTTTGAATGATACACTGCATATTACGTTATATTATAAGGTATTTTCGAAGATACACAGTATATTACGTTATATTATAAGGTATTTTCAATGATACACTGCATATTATGTTACATTATAAGGTATTTTCAAAGATACACAGTATATTACGTTATATTATAAGTTATTTTCAATGATACACAGCATATTATGTTATATTATAAGGTATTTTCAAAGATACACAGTATATTACGTTAAATTATAAGGTATTTTCAATGATACACAGCACAGTATGTTATATTATAAGGTATTTTCAATGATACACTGCATATTGCGTTATATTATAAGGTATTTTCAATGACAGACTACATATTACATTATTTTATAATGTATTTTCAATGGTAGACTGCATATTACGTTATATTATAAGGTATTTTGAATGATACACTGCATATAACGTTATATTATAAGGTATTTTCGAAGATACACAGTATATTACGTTATATTATAAGGTATTTTCAATGATACACAGTATATTATGTTATATTAAAAGGTATTTTCAATGATACACTGCATATTACGTTGTATTATAAGGTATTTTCAATGATAAACTACTACGTATTATAAGGTATTTTCAATGATACACTGCATATTACGTTATATTATAAGGTATTTTCATTGATAGACTAGAATTACCATATATTCTAAGGTATTTTCAATGATGGACTGCATATTACGTTATATTATAAGGTATTTTCAATGATACACTGTATATTATAATTTATTTTCTATGATACGCTGCATATTACGTTATATTATAAGGTATTTTCAATGATAAACTACTATATATTATAAGGTATTTTCAATGATACACTGCATATTACGATATATTATAAGGTATTTTGAATGATACACTGCATATAACGTTATATTATAAGGTATTTTCGAAGATACACAGTATATTACGTTATATTATAAGGTATTTTCAATGATGCACTGCATATTACGTTATATTATAAGGTATTTTCAATGATACACTGCATATTACATTACATTATAAGGTATTTTCAATGATACACTGCATATTACGTTATATTATAAGGTATTTTCAATGGTAGACTGCATATTACGTTATTTTATAAGGTATTTTTAATGATATATATCATATTACGTTATATTATAAAGTACTTTCACTGATACACTGCATATTACATTATTTTATAATGTATTTTCATTGATACACTACAAATTACGATATATTATAAGGTATTTTCAATGATACACAGCATATTACGTTATATTATAAGGTATTTTCAATGATAAACTACTATATATTACAAGGTATTTTCAATGATACACTGCATATTACGTTATATGAGAATGCATTTTCAATGATACACTACAAATTACGATATATTATAAGGTATTTTCAATGATGCACTGCATATTACGTTATATTATAAGGTATTTTCATTGATACACTACAAATTACGATATATTATCAGGTATTATCAACGATACACTACAATTACGATATATTCTAAAGTATTTTCATTGATACACTGCATATTAGGTTATATTATAAGGAATTTTTAATGATACACTGCATATTACGTTATATTATAAGGTATTTTCAATGATACACAGCATATTATGTTATATTAAAAGGTATTTTCAATGATACACTGCATATTACGTTATATTATAAGGTATTTTCGAAGATACACAGTATATTACGTTATATTATAAGGTATTTTCATTGATAGACTAGAATTACCATATATTCTAAGGTATTTTCAATGATGCACTGCATATTACGTTATATTATAAGGTATTTTCAATGATACACTGCATATTACGTTATATTATAATTTATTTTCTATGATACGCTGCATATTACGTTATATTATAAGGTATTTTCAATGATAAACTACTATATATTATAAGGTATTTTCAATGATACACTGCATATTACGATATATTATAAGGTATTTTGAATGATACACTGCATATAACGTTATATTATAAGGTATTTTCGAAGATACACAGTATATTACGTTATATTATAAGGTATTTTCAATGATGCACTGCATATTACGTTATATTATAAGGTATTTTCAATGATACACTGCATATTACATTACATTATAAGGTATTTTCAATGATACACTGCATATTACGTTATATTATAAGGTATTTTCAATGGTAGACTGCATATTACGTTATTTTATAAGGTATTTTTAATGATATATATCATATTACGTTATATTATAAAGTACTTTCACTGATACACTGCATATTACATTATTTTATAATGTATTTTCATTGATACACTACAAATTACGATATATTATAAGGTATTTTCAATGATACACAGCATATTACGTTATATTATAAGGTATTTTCAATGATAAACTACTATATATTACAAGGTATTTTCAATGATACACTGCATATTACGTTATATGAGAATGCATTTTCAATGATACACTACAAATTACGATATATTATAAGGTATTTTCAATGATGCACTGCATATTACGTTATATTATAAGGTATTTTCATTGATACACTACAAATTACGATATATTATCAGGTATTATCAACGATACACTACAATTACGATATATTCTAAAGTATTTTCATTGATACACTGCATATTAGGTTATATTATAAGGAATTTTTAATGATACACTGCATATTACGTTATATTATAAGGTATTTTCAATGATACACAGCATATTATGTTATATTAAAAGGTATTTTCAATGATACACTGCATATTACGTTATATTATAAGGTATTTTCGAAGATACACAGTATATTACGTTATATTATAAGGTATTTTCATTGATAGACTAGAATTACCATATATTCTAAGGTATTTTCAATGATACACTGCATATTACGTTATATGGGAAGGTATTTTCAATGATACACTGCATATTACGTTATAAAATAAGGTATTTTCATTGATAGACAAGAATTACCATATATTCTAAGGTATTTTCAATGATACACTGCATATTACGTTATATTATAATTTATTTTCAATGATACGCTGCATATTACGTTATATTATAATGTATTTTGAATGATACACTGCATATTACGTTATATTATAAGGTATTTTCAATGATACACTGCATATTACGTTATATTATAAGGTATTTTCAATGATACACAGCATATTACGTTATATGGGAAGGTATTTTCAAAGATGCACTGCATATTACGTTATATTATAAGGTATTTTCAATGATACACTGCATATTACGTTATATGGGAAGGTATTTTCAATGATACACTGCATATTACGTTATAAAATAAGGTATTTTCATTGATAGACAAGAATTACCATATATTCTAAGGTATTTTCAATGATACACTGCATATTACGTTATATTATAATTTATTTTCAATGATACGCTGCATATTACGTTATATTATAAGGTATTTTGAATGATACACTGCATATCACGTTATATTATAAGGTATTTTCAATGATACACTGCATATTACGTTACATTATAAGGTATTTTCAAAGATACACAGTATATTACGTTATATTATAAGGTATTTTCAATGATACCCTGCATATTACGTTATATCATAAGGTGTTTTCAATGATACACTGCATATTAAGTTATATTATAAGGTATTTTCAATGATACACTGCATATTAAGTTATATTATAAGGTATTTTCAATGATAAACTGCTATATATTATAAGGTATTTTCAATGATACACTGCATATTACGTTATATTATAAGGTATTTTCAAAGATACACTACAAATTACGATATATTATAAGGTATTTTCAATGATACACTGCATATTAAGTTATGTTATAAGGTATTTTCAATGATACACTGCATATTACGTTATATTATAAGGTATTTTCAATGATACACTGCATATTACGTTATATTATAAGGTATTTTCAATGATACACTGCATATTACGTTATATGGGAAGGTATTTTCAATGATACACTGCATATGACGTTATATTATAAGGTATTTTCAATGATACACTGCATATTACGTTATATTATAAGGTATTTTCAATGATACACTGCATATTACGTTATATTATAAGGTATTTTCTTTGATACACTACAAATTACGATATATTATAAGGTATTTTCAATGATACCCTGCATATTACGTTATATCATAAGGTGTTTTCAATGATACACTGCATATTAAGTTATATTATAAGGTATTTTCAATGATACACTGCATATTAAGTTATATTATAAGGTATTTTCAATGATAAACTGCTATATATTATAAGGTATTTTCAATGATACACTGCATATTACGTTATATTATAAGGTATTTTCAAAGATACACTACAAATTACGATATATTATAAGGTATTTTCAGTGATACACTGCATATTACGTTACATTATAAGGTATTTTCAATGATACACAGCATATTACGTTATATTATAAGGTATTTTGAATGATACACTGCATATCACGTTATATTATAAGGTATTTTCAGTGATACACTGCATATTACGTTACATTATAAGGTATTTTCAAAGATACACAGTATATTACGTTATATTATAAGGTATTTTCAATGATACCCTGCATATTACGTTATATCATAAGGTGTTTTCAATGATACACTGCATATTAAGTTATATTATAAGGTATTTTCAATGATACACTGCATATTAAGTTATATTATAAGGTATTTTCAATGATAAACTGCTATATATTATAAGGTATTTTCAATGATACACTGCATATTACGTTATATTATAAGGTATTTTCAAAGATACACTACAAATTACGATATATTATAAGGTATTTTCAATGATACACTGCATATTAAGTTATGTTATAAGGTATTTTCAATGATACACTGCATATTACGTTATATTATAAGGTATTTTCAATGATACACTGCATATTACGTTATATTATAAGGTATTTTCAATGATACACTGCATATTACGTTATATGGGAAGGTATTTTCAATGATACACTGCATATGACGTTATATTATAAGGTATTTTCAATGATACACTGCATATTACGTTATATTATAAGGTATTTTCAATGATACACTGCATATTACGTTATATTATAAGGTATTTTCTTTGATACACTACAAATTACGATATATTATAAGGTATTTTCAATGATACCCTGCATATTACGTTATATCATAAGGTGTTTTCAATGATACACTGCATATTAAGTTATATTATAAGGTATTTTCAATGATACACTGCATATTAAGTTATATTATAAGGTATTTTCAATGATAAACTGCTATATATTATAAGGTATTTTCAATGATACACTGCATATTACGTTATATTATAAGGTATTTTCAAAGATACACTACAAATTACGATATATTATAAGGTATTTTCAGTGATACACTGCATATTACGTTACATTATAAGGTATTTTCAATGATACACAGCATATTACGTTATATTATAAGGTATTTTCAATGATACACTGCATATTACGTTATATGGGAAGGTATTTTCAATGATACACTGCATATGACGTTATATTATAAGGTATTTTCAAAGATACACTACAAATAACGATATATTATAAGGTATTTTCAATGATACACTGCATATTACGTTATATGAGAAGGTATTTTCATTGATACACTACAAATTACGATATATTATATGGTATCTTCAATGATACACTGCATATTACGTTATATGGGAAGGTATTTTCAATGATACACTGCATATTCCGTTATATTATAAGGTATTTTCAATGATACACTGCATATTACGTTATATTATAAGGTATTTTCAATGATACACTGCATATTACGTTATATGGGAAGGTATTTTCAATGATACACTGCATATTACGTTATATTATAAGGTATTTTCAATGATACACTGCATATTACGTTATATTATAAGGTATTTTCATTGATACACTACAAATTACGATATATTATAAGGTATTTTCAATGATACACAGCATATTACGTTATATTATAAGGTATTTTCAATGATACACTGCATATTACGTTATATTATAAGGTATTTTCAATGATACACTGCATATTACGTTATATGGGAAGGTATTTTCAATGATACACTACAAATTACGATATATTATAAGGTATTTTCAATGATACACTGCATATTACGTTATATGAGAAGGTATTTTCATTGATACACTACAAATTACGATATATTATAAGGTATTTTCAATGATACCCTGCATATTACGTTATATTATAAGGTATTTTCAATGATACACTGCATATTACGTTATATTATAAGGTATTTTCAATGATGCACTGCATATTACGTTATATTATAAGGTATTTTCAATGATACACTGCATATTAAGTTATATTATAAGGTATTTTCAATGATACACTGCATATTACGTTATATTATAAGGTATTTTCAATGATACACTACAAATTACGATATATTATAAGGTATTATCAATGATACACAGCATATTACGTTATATTATAAGGTATTTTCAATGATACACTGCATATTACGTTATATTATAAGGTATTTTCAATGATACACTGCATATTACGTTATATGGGAAGGTATTTTCAATGATACACTGCATATGACGTTATATTATAAGGTATTTTCAATGATACACTGCATATTACGTTATATTATAAGGTATTTTCAATGATACACTACAAATTACGATATATTATAAGGTATTATCAATGATACACAGCATATTAAGTTATATTATAAGGTATTTTCAATGATACACTGCATATTAAGTTATATTATAAGGTATTTTCAATGATAAACTGCTATATATTATAAGGTATTTTCAATGATACACTGCATATTACGTTATATTATAAGGTATTTTCAAAGATACACTACAAATTACGATATATTATAAGGTATTTTCAGTGATACACTGCATATTACGTTACATTATAAGGTATTTTCAATGATACACAGCATATTACGTTATATTATAAGGTATTTTCAATGATACACTGCATATTACGTTATATGGGAAGGTATTTTCAATGATACACTGCATATGACGTTATATTATAAGGTATTTTCAAAGATACACTACAAATAACGATATATTATAAGGTATTTTCAATGATACACTGCATATTACGTTATATGAGAAGGTATTTTCATTGATACACTACAAATTACGATATATTATATGGTATCTTCAATGATACACTGCATATTACGTTATATGGGAAGGTATTTTCAATGATACACTGCATATTCCGTTATATTATAAGGTATTTTCAATGATACACTGCATATTACGTTATATTATAAGGTATTTTCAATGATACACTGCATATTACGTTATATGGGAAGGTATTTTCAATGATACACTGCATATTACGTTATATTATAAGGTATTTTCAATGATACACTGCATATTACGTTATATTATAAGGTATTTTCATTGATACACTACAAATTACGATATATTATAAGGTATTTTCAATGATACACAGCATATTACGTTATATTATAAGGTATTTTCAATGATACACTGCATATTACGTTATATTATAAGGTATTTTCAATGATACACTGCATATTACGTTATATGGGAAGGTATTTTCAATGATACACTACAAATTACGATATATTATAAGGTATTTTCAATGATACACTGCATATTACGTTATATGAAAAGGTATTTTCATTGATACACTACAAATTACGATATATTATAAGGTATTTTCAATGATACCCTGCATATTACGTTATATTATAAGGTATTTTCAATGATACACTGCATATTACGTTATATTATAAGGTATTTTCAATGATGCACTGCATATTACGTTATATTATAAGGTATTTTCAATGATACACTGCATATTAAGTTATATTATAAGGTATTTTCAATGATACACTGCATATTACGTTATATTATAAGGTATTTTCAATGATACACTACAAATTACGATATATTATAAGGTATTATCAATGATACACAGCATATTACGTTATATTATAAGGTATTTTCAATGATACACTGCATATTACGTTATATTATAAGGTATTTTCAATGATACACTGCATATTACGTTATATGGGAAGGTATTTTCAATGATACACTGCATATGACGTTATATTATAAGGTATTTTCAAAGATACACTACAAATAACGATATATTATAAGGTATTTTCAATGATACACTGCATATTACGTTATATGAGAAGGTATTTTCATTGATACACTACAAATTACGATATATTATAAGGTATCTTCAATGATACACTGCATATTACGTTATATGGGAAGGTATTTTCAATGATACACTGCATATTACGTTATATTATAAGGTATTTTCAATGATACACTGCATATTACGTTATATTATAAGGTATTTTCAATGATACACTGCATATTACGTTATATGGGAAGGTATTTTCAATGATACACTGCATATTACGTTATATTATAAGGTATTTTCAATGATACACTGCATATTACGTTATATTATAAGGTATTTTCAATGATACACTGCATATTACGTTATATTATAAGGTATTTTCAATGATACACTGCATATTACGTTATATGGGAAGGTATTTTCAATGATACACTGCATATGACGTTATATTATAAGGTATTTTCAAAGATACACTACAAATAACGATATATTATAAGGTATTTTCAATGATACACTGCATATTACGTTATATGAGAAGGTATTTTCATTGATACACTACAAATTACGATATATTATAAGGTATCTTCAATGATACACTGCATATTACGTTATATGGGAAGGTATTTTCAATGATACACTGCATATTCCGTTATATTATAAGGTATTTTCAATGATACACTGCATATTACGTTATATTATAAGGTATTTTCAATGATACACTGCATATTACGTTATATGGGAAGGTATTTTCAATGATACACTGCATATTACGTTATATTATAAGGTATTTTCAATGATACACTGCATATTACGTTATATTATAAGGTATTTTCATTGATACACTACAAATTACGATATATTATAAGGTATTTTCAATGATACACAGCATATTACGTTATATTATAAGGTATTTTCAATGATACACTGCATATTACGTTATATTATAAGGTATTTTCAATGATACACTGCATATTACGTTATATGGGAAGGTATTTTCAATGATACACTGCATATGACGTTATATTATAAGGTATTTTCAAAGATACACTACAAATAACGATATATTATAAGGTATTTTCAATGATACACTGCATATTACGTTATATGAGAAGGTATTTTCATTGATACACTACAAATTACGCTATATTATAAGGTATTTTCAATGATAATCTGCATATTACGTTATATTATAAGGTATTTTCAATGATACACTGCATATTACGTTATATTATAAGGTATTTTCAATGATACACTGCATATTAAGTTATATTATAAGGTATTTTCAATGATACACTGCATATTAAGTTATATTATAAGGTATTTTCAATGATACACTGCATATTACGTTATATGAGAAGGTATTTTCATTGATACACTACAAATTACGCTATATTATAAGGTATTTTCAATGATACCCTGCATATTACGTTATATTATAAGGTATTTTCAATGATACACTGCATATTACGTTATATTATAAGGTATTTTCAATGATACACTGCATATTACGTTATATTATAAGGTATTTTCTTTGATACACTACAAATTACGATATATTATAAGGTATTTTCAATGATACACAGCATATTACGTTATATTATAAGGTATTTTCAATGATACACTGCATATTCCGTTATATTATAAGCTATTTTCAATGATACACTGCATATTACGTTATATTATAAGGTATTTTCAATGATAGACTGCATATTACGTTATATTATAACGTATTTTCAATGATACCCTGCATATTACGTTATATCATAAGGTGTTTTCAATGATACACTGCATATTAAGTTATATTATAAGGTATTTTCAATGATACACTGCATATTAAGTTATATTATAAGGTATTTTCAATGATAAACTGCTATATATTATAAGGTATTTTCAATGATACACTGCATATTACGTTATATTATAAGGTATTTTCAAAGATACACTACAAATTACGATATATTATAAGGTATTTTCAATGATACACTGCATATTACGTTATATGAGAAGGTATTTTCATTGATACACTACAAATTACGATATATTATAAGGTATTTTCAATGATACACTGCATATTAAGTTATATTATAAGGTATTTTCAATGATACACTGCATATTAAGTTATATTATAAGGTATTTTCAATGATACACTGCATATTACGTTATATTATAAGGTATTTTCAATGATACACTGCATATTACGTTATATGAGAAGGTATTTTCATTGATACACTACAAATTACGATATATTATAAGGTATTTTCAATGATACACTGCATATTAAGTTATATTATAAGGTATTTTCAATGATACACTGCATATTACGTTATATTATAAGGTATTTTCAATGATACACTGCATATTACGTTATATGAGAAGGTATTTTCATTGATACACTACAAATTACGATATATTATAAGGTATCTTCAATGATACACTGCATATTACGTTATATGGGAAGGTATTTTCAATGATACACTGCATATTCCGTTATATTATAAGGTATTTTCAATGATACACTGCATATTACGTTATATTATAAGGTATTTTCAATGATACACTGCATATTACGTTATATGGGAAGGTATTTTCAATGATACACTGCATATTACGTTATATTATAAGGTATTTTCAATGATACACTGCATATTACGTTATATTATAAGGTATTTTCAATGATACACTGCATATTACGTTATATTATAAGGTATTTTCAATGATACACTGCATATTACGTTATATGGGAAGGTATTTTCAATGATACACTGCATATGACGTTATATTATAAGGTATTTTCAAAGATACACTACAAATAACGATATATTATAAGGTATTTTCAATGATACACTGCATATTACGTTATATGAGAAGGTATTTTCATTGATACACTACAAATTACGATATATTATAAGGTATCTTCAATGATACACTGCATATTACGTTATATGGGAAGGTATTTTCAATGATACACTGCATATTCCGTTATATTATAAGGTATTTTCAATGATACACTGCATATTACGTTATATTATAAGGTATTTTCAATGATACACTGCATATTACGTTATATGGGAAGGTATTTTCAATGATACACTGCATATTACGTTATATTATAAGGTATTTTCAATGATACACTGCATATTACGTTATATTATAAGGTATTTTCATTGATACACTACAAATTACGATATATTATAAGGTATTTTCAATGATACACAGCATATTACGTTATATTATAAGGTATTTTCAATGATACACTGCATATTACGTTATATTATAAGGTATTTTCAATGATACACTGCATATTACGTTATATGGGAAGGTATTTTCAATGATACACTGCATATGACGTTATATTATAAGGTATTTTCAAAGATACACTACAAATAACGATATATTATAAGGTATTTTCAATGATACACTGCATATTACGTTATATGAGAAGGTATTTTCATTGATACACTACAAATTACGCTATATTATAAGGTATTTTCAATGATAATCTGCATATTACGTTATATTATAAGGTATTTTCAATGATACACTGCATATTACGTTATATTATAAGGTATTTTCAATGATACACTGCATATTAAGTTATATTATAAGGTATTTTCAATGATACACTGCATATTAAGTTATATTATAAGGTATTTTCAATGATACACTGCATATTACGTTATATGAGAAGGTATTTTCATTGATACACTACAAATTACGCTATATTATAAGGTATTTTCAATGATACCCTGCATATTACGTTATATTATAAGGTATTTTCAATGATACACTGCATATTACGTTATATTATAAGGTATTTTCAATGATACACTGCATATTACGTTATATTATAAGGTATTTTCTTTGATACACTACAAATTACGATATATTATAAGGTATTTTCAATGATACACAGCATATTACGTTATATTATAAGGTATTTTCAATGATACACTGCATATTACGTTATATTATAAGGTATTTTCAATGATACACTGCATATTACGTTATATGGGAAGGTATTTTCAATGATACACTGCATATGACGTTATATTATAAGGTATTTTCAAAGATACACTACAAATAACGATATATTATAAGGTATCTTCAATGATACACTGCATATTACGTTATATGGGAAGGTATTTTCAATGATACACTGCATATTCCGTTATATTATAAGGTATTTTCAATGATACACTGCATATTACGTTATATTATAAGGTATTTTCAATGATACACTGCATATTACGTTATATGGGAAGGTATTTTCAATGATACACTGCATATTACGTTATATTATAAGGTATTTTCATTGATACACTACAAATTACGATATATTATAAGGTATTTTCAATGATACACAGCATATTACGTTATATTATAAGGTATTTTCAATGATACACTGCATATTACGTTATATTATAAGGTATTTTCAATGATACACTGCATATTACGTTATATGGGAAGGTATTTTCAATGATACACTGCATATGACGTTATATTATAAGGTATTTTCAAAGATACACTACAAATAACGATATATTATAAGGTATTTTCAATGATACACTGCATATTACGTTATATGAGAAGGTATTTTCATTGATACACTACAAATTACGATATATTATAAGGTACCTTCAATGATACACTGCATATTACGTTATATGGGAAGGTATTTTCAATGATACACTGCATATTCCGTTATATTATAAGCTATTTTCAATGATACACTGCATATTACGTTACATTATAAGGTATTTTCAATGATACACTGCATATTACGTTATATGGGAAGGTATTTTCAATGATACACTGCATATTACGTTATATTATAAGGTATTTTCAATGATAGACTGCATATTACGTTATATTATAACGTATTTTCAATGATACCCTGCATATTACGTTATATCATAAGGTGTTTTCAATGATACACTGCATATTAAGTTATATTATAAGGTATTTTCAATGATACACTGCATATTAAGTTATATTATAAGGTATTTTCAATGATAAACTGCTATATATTATAAGGTATTTTCAATGATACACTGCATATTACGTTATATTATAAGGTATTTTCAAAGATACACTACAAATTACGATATATTATAAGGTATTTTCAATGATACACTGCATATTCCGTTATATTATAAGGTATTTTCAATGATACACTGCATATTACGTTATATTATAAGGTATTTTCAATGATACACTGCATATTACGTTATATGGGAAGGTATTTTCAATGATACACTGCATATTACGTTATATTATAAGGTATTTTCATTGATACACTACAAATTACGATATATTATAAGGTATTTTCAATGATACACAGCATATTACGTTATATTATAAGGTATTTTCAATGATACACTGCATATTACGTTATATTATAAGGTATTTTCAATGATACACTGCATATTACGTTATATGGGAAGGTATTTTCAATGATACACTGCATATGACGTTATATTATAAGGTATTTTCAATGATACACTGCATATTACGTTATATGAGAAGGTATTTTCATTGATACACTACAAATTACGATATATTATAAGGTATCTTCAATGATACACTGCATATTACGTTATATGGGAAGGTATTTTCAATGATACACTGCATATTCCGTTATATTATAAGCTATTTTCAATGATACACTGCATATTACGTTATATTATAAGGTATTTTCAATGATAGACTGCATATTACGTTATATTATAACGTATTTTCAATGATACCCTGCATATTACGTTATATCATAAGGTGTTTTCAATGATACACTGCATATTAAGTTATATTATAAGGTATTTTCAATGATACACTGCATATTAAGTTATATTATAAGGTATTTTCAATGATAAACTGCTATATATTATAAGGTATTTTCAATGATACACTGCATATTACGTTATATTATAAGGTATTTTCAAAGATACACTACAAATTACGATATATTATAAGGTATTTTCAATGATACACTGCATATTACGTTATATGAGAAGGTATTTTCATTGATACACTACAAATTACGATATATTATAAGGTATTTTCAATGATACACTGCATATTACGTTATATCATAAGGTGTTTTCAATGATACACTGCATATTAAGTTATATTATAAGGTATTTTCAATGATACACTGTATATTAAGTTATATTATAAGGTATTTTCAATGATACACTGCATATTACGTTATATTATAAGGTATTTTCATTGATACACTACAAATTACGATATATTATAAGGTATTTTCAATGATACACAGCATATTACGTTATATTATAAGGTATTTTCAATGATACACTGCATATTACGTTATATTATAAGGTATTTTCAATGATACACAGCATATTACGTTATATTATAAGGTATTTTCAATGATACACTGCATATTACGTTATATTATAAGGTATTTTCAATGATACACTGCATATTACGTTATATTATAAGGTATTTTCGATGATACACTGCATATTACGTTATATGAGAAGGTATTTTCATTGATACACTACAAATTACGATATATTATAAGGTATTTTCAATGATACCCTGCATATTACGTTATATTATAAGGTATTTTCAATGATACACTGCATATTACGTTATATTATAAGGTATTTTCAATGATGCACTGCATATTACGTTATATTATAAGGTATTTTCAATGATACACTGCATATTAAGTTATATTATAAGGTATTTTCAATGATACACTGCATATTACGTTATATTATAAGGTATTTTCAATGATACACTGCATATTACGTTATATGGGAAGGTATTTTCAATGATACACTGCATATTACGTTATATTATAAGGTATTTTCAATGATACACTGCATATTACGTTATATTATAAGGTATTTTCATTGATACACTACAAATTACGATATATTATAAGGTATTTTCAATGATACACAGCATATTACGTTATATTATAAGGTATTTTCAATGATACACTGCATATTACGTAATATTATAAGGTATTTTCAATGATACACTGCATATTACGTTATATGGGAAGGTATTTTCAATGATACACTGCATATGACGTTATATTATAAGGTATTTTCAAAGATACACTACAAATAACGATATATTATAAGGTATTTTCAATGATACACTGCATATTACGTTATATGAGAAGGTATTTTCATTGATACACTACAAATTACGATATATTATAAGGTATCTTCAATGATACACTGCATATTACGTTATATGGGAAGGTATTTTCAATGATACACTGCATATTCCGTTATATTATAAGGTATTTTCAATGATACACTGCATATTACGTTATATTATAAGGTATTTTCAATGATACACTGCATATTACGTTATATGGGAAGGTATTTTCAATGATACACTGCATATTACGTTATATTATAAGGTATTTTCAATGATAGACTGCATATTACGTTATATTATAAGGTATTTTCAATGATACCCTGCATATTACGTTATATCATAAGGTGTTTTCAATGATACACTGCATATTAAGTTATATTATAAGGTATTTTCAATGATACACTGCATATTAAGTTATATTATAAGGTATTTTCAATGATACACTGCATATTACGTTATATTATAAGGTATTTTCAATGATACACTGCATATTACGTTATATGCGAAGGTATTTTCATTGATACACTACAAATTACGCTATATTATAAGGTATTTTCAATGATACCCTGCATATTACGTTATATCATAAGGTGTTTTCAATGATACACTGCATATTAAGTTATATTATAAGGTATTTTCAATGATACACTGCATATTAAGTTATATTATAAGGTATTTTCAATGATACACTGCATATTACGTTATATTATAAGGTATTTTCATTGATACACTACAAATTACGATATATTATAAGGTATTTTCAATGATACACAGCATATTACGTTATATTATAAGGTATTTTCAATGATACACTGCATATTACGTTATATTATAAGGTATTTTCAATGATACACTGCATATTACGTTATATTATAAGGTATTTTCAATGATACACTGCATATTACGTTATATGAGAAGGTATTTTCATTGATACACTACAAATTACGATATATTATAAGGTATTTTCAATGATACCCTGCATATTACGTTATATTATAAGGTATTTTCAATGATACACTGCATATTACGTTATATTATAAGGTATTTTCAATGATGCACTGCATATTACGTTATATTATAAGGTATTTTCAATGATACACTGCATATTACGTTATATGGGAAGGTATTTTCAATGATACACTGCATATGACGTTATATTATAAGGTATTTTCAAAGATACACTACAAATAACGATATATTATAAGGTATTTTCAATGATACACTGCATATTACGTTATAAGAGAAGGTATTTTCATTGATACACTACAAATTACGATATATTATAAGGTATTTTCAATGATACACTGCATATTACGTTATATGGGAAGGTATTTTCAATGATACACTGCATATTACGTTATATTATAAGGTATTTTCAATGATACACTGCATATTACGTTATATTATAAGGTATTTTCAATGATACACTGCAAATTACGTTATATGGGAAGGTATTTTCAATGATACACTGCATATTACGTTATATTATAAGGTATTTTCAATGATATACTGCATATTACGTTATATGGGAAGGTATTTTCATTGATAGACAAGAATTACCATATATTCTAAGGTATTTTCAATGATACACTGCATATTACGTTATATGGGAAGGTATTTTCAATGATACACTGCATATTACGTTATATTATAAGGTATTTTCAATGATACACTGCATATTACGTTATATTATGTGGTATTTTCAATGATACACTGCACATTACGTTATATTATAAGGTATTTTCAATGATACACTGCATATTAAGTTATATTATAAGGTATTTTCAATGATACACTGCATATTACGTTATATTAGAAGGTATTTTCAATGATACACTGCATATTACGTTATATTATAAGGTATTTTCAATGATGCACTGCATATTACGTTATATTATAAGGTATTTTCAATGATACACTGCATATTAAGTTATATTATAAGGTATTTTCAATGATACACTGCATATTACGTTATATTATAAGGTATTTTCAATGATACACTGCATATTACGTTATATGAGAAGGTATTTTCATTGATACACTACAAATTACGCTATATTATAAGGTATTTTCAATGATACCCTGCATATTACGTTATATCATAAGGTGTTTTCAATGATACACTGCATATTAAGTTATATTATAAGGTATTTTCAATGATACACTGCATATTAAGTTATATTATAAGGTATTTTCAATGATAAACTGCTATATATTATAAGGTATTTTCAATGATACACTGCATATTACGTTATATTATAAGGTATTTTCAAAGATACACTACAAATTACGATATATTATATGGTATTTTCAATGATACACTGCATATTACGTTATATTATGAGGTATTTTCAATGATACACTGCATATTACGTTATATTATAAGGTATTTTCAATGATACACTGCATATTAAGTTATATTATAAGGTATTTTCAATGATACACTGCATATTACGTTATATTATAAGGTATTTTCAATGATACACTGCATATTACGTTATATTATAAGGTATTTTCAATGATGCACTGCATATTACGTTATATTATAAGGTATTTTCAATGATACACTGCATATTAAGTTATATTATAAGGTATATTCAATGATACACTGCATATTACGTTATATGGGAAGGTATTTTCAATGATACACTGCATATTACGTTATATCATAAGGTGTTTTCAATGATACACTGCATATTAAGTTATATTATAAGGTATTTTCAATGAATCACTGCATATTAAGTTATATTATAAGGTATTTTCAATGATAAACTGCTATATATTATAAGGTATTTTCAATGATACACTGCATATTACGTTATATTATAAGGTATTTTCAATGATACACTGCATATTACGTTATATGAGAAGGTATTTTCATTGATACACTACAAATTACGATATATTATAAGGTATTTTCAATGATACACTGCATATTAAGTTATATTATAAGGTATTTTCAATGATACACTGCATATTAAGTTATATTATAAGGTATTTTCAATGATACACTGCATATTACGTTATATTATAAGGTATTTTCAATGATACACTGCATATTACGTTATATGCGAAGGTATTTTCATTGATACACTACAAATTACGCTATATTATAAGGTATTTTCAATGATACCCTGCATATTACGTTATATCATAAGGTGTTTTCAATGATACACTGCATATTAAGTTATATTATAAGGTATTTTCAATGATACACTGCATATTAAGTTATATTATAAGGTATTTTCAATGATACACTGCATATTACGTTATATTATAAGGTATTTTCAATGATACACTGCATATTACGTTATATGGGAAGGTATTTTCAATGATACACTGCATATTACGTTATATTATAAGGTATTTTCAATGATACACTGCATATTACGTTATATTATATGGTATTTTCATTTATACACTACAAATTACGATATATTATAAGGTATTTTCAATGATACACAGCATATTACGTTATATTATAAGGTATTTTCAATGATACACTGCATATTACGTAATATTATAAGGTATTTTCAATGATACACTGCATATTACGTTATATGGGAAGGTATTTTCAATGATACACTGCATATGACGTTATATTATAAGGTATTTTCAAAGATACACTACAAATAACGATATATTATAAGGTATTTTCAATGATACACTGCATATTACGTTATATGAGAAGGTATTTTCATTGATACACTACAAATTACGATATATTATAAGGTATCTTCAATGATACACTGCATATTACGTTATATGGGAAGGTATTTTCAATGATACACTGCATATTCCGTTATATTATAAGGTATTTTCAATGATACACTGCATATTACGTTATATTATAAGGTATTTTCAATGATACACTGCATATTACGTTATATGGGAAGGTATTTTCAATGATACACTGCATATTACGTTATATTATAAGGTATTTTCAATGATAGACTGCATATTACGTTATATTATAAGGTATTTTCAATGATACCCTGCATATTACGTTATATCATAAGGTGTTTTCAATGATACACTGCATATTAAGTTATATTATAAGGTATTTTCAATGATACACTGCATATTAAGTTATATTATAAGGTATTTTCAATGATAAACTGCTATATATTATAAGGTATTTTCAATGATACACTGCATATTACGTTATATGGGAAGGTATTTTCAATGATACACTGCATATTACGTTATATCATAAGGTATTTTCAATGATACACTGCATATTAAGTTATATTATAAGGTATTTTCAATGATACACTGCATATTAAGTTATATTATAAGGTATTTTCAATGATACACTGCATATTACGTTATATTATAAGGTATTTTCAATGATACACTGCATATTACGTTATATGCGAAGGTATTTTCATTGATACACTACAAATTACGCTATATTATAAGGTATTTTCAATGATACCCTGCATATTACGTTATATCATTAGGTGTTTTCAATGATACACTGCATATTAAGTTATATTATAAGGTATTTTCAATGATACACTGCATATTAAGTTATATTATAAGGTATTTTCAATGATACACTGCATATTACGTTATATTATAAGGTATTTTCATTGATACACTACAAATTACGATATATTATAAGGTATTTTCAATGATACACAGCATATTACGTTATATTATAAGGTATTTTCAATGATACACTGCATATTACGTTATATTATAAGGTATTTTCAATGATACACTGCATATTACGTTATATTATAAGGTATTTTCGATGATACACTGCATATTACGTTATATGAGAAGGTATTTTCAATGATACACTGCATATTACGTTATATTATAAGGTATTTTCAATGATACACTGCATATTACGTTATATTATAAGGTATTTTCAATGATACACTGCAAATTACGTTATATGGGAAGGTATTTTCAATGATACACTGCATATTACGTTATATGAGAAGGTATTTTCGATGATACACTGCATATTACGTTATATGAGAAGGTATTTTCAATGATACACTGCATATTACGTTATATTATAAGGTATTTTCAATGATACACAGCATATTACGTTATATTATAAGGTATTTTCAATGATACACTGCATATTACGTTATATTATAAGGTATTTTCAATGATACACTGCATATTACGTTATATTATAAGGTATTTTCGATGATACACTGCATATTACGTTATATGAGAAGGTATTTTCAATGATACACTGCATATTACGTTATATTATAAGGTATTTTCAATGATACACTGCATATTACGTTATATTATAAGGTATTTTCAATGATACACTGCAAATTACGTTATATGGGAAGGTATTTTCAATGATACACTGCATATTACGTTATATGAGAAGGTATTTTCAATGATACACTGCATATTACGTTATATGAGAAGGTATTTTCAATGATACACTGCATATTACGTTATATTATAAGGTATTTTCAATGATACACTGCATATTACGTTATATTATAAGGTATTTTCAATGATACACTGCAAATTACGTTATATGGGAAGGTATTTTCAATGATACACTGAATATTACGTTATATTATAAGGTATTTTCAATGATATACTGCATATTACGTTATATGGGAAGGTATTTTCATTGATAGACAAGAATTACCATATATTCTAAGGTATTTTCAATGATACACTGCATATTACGTTATATGGGAAGGTATTTTCAATGATACACTGCATATTACGTTATATTATAAGGTATTTTCAATGATACACTGCATATTACGTTATATTATGTGGTATTTTCAATGATACACTGCATATTACGTTATATTATAAGGTATTTTCAATGATACACTGCATATTAAGTTATATTATAAGGTATTTTCAATGATACACTGCATATTACGTTATATTAGAAGGTATTTTCAATGATACACTGCATATTACGTTATATTATAAGGTATTTTCAATGATGCACTGCATATTACGTTATATTATAAGGTATTTTCAATGATACACTGCATATTAAGTTATATTATAAGGTATTTTCAATGATACACTGCATATTACGTTATATTATAAGGTATTTTCAATGATACACTGCATATTACGTTATATGAGAAGGTATTTTCATTGATACACTACAAATTACGCTATATTATAAGGTATTTTCAATGATACCCTGCATATCACGTTATATCATAAGGTGTTTTCAATGATACACTGCATATTAAGTTATATTATAAGGTATTTTCAATGATACACTGCATATTAAGTTATATTATAAGGTATTTTCAATGATAAACTGCTATATATTATAAGGTATTTTCAATGATACACTGCATATTACGTTATATTATAAGGTATTTTCAAAGATACACTACAAATTACGATATATTATATGGTATTTTCAATGATACACTGCATATTACGTTATATGAGAAGGTATTTTCAATGATACACTGCATATTACGTTATATTATAAGGTATTTTCAAAGATACACTACAAATTACGATATATTATATGGTATTTTCAATGATACACTGCATATTACGTTATATGAGAAGGTATTTTCATTGAAACACTACAAATTACGATATATTATAAGGTATCTTCATTGATACACTGCATATTACGTTATATGGGAAGGTATTTTCAATGATACACTGCATATTACGTTATATTATAAGGTATTTTCAATGATACACTGCATATTACGTTATATTATAAGGTATCTTCAATGATACACTGCATATTACGTTATATGGGAAGGTATTTTCAATGATACACTGCATATTACGTTATATTATAAGGTATTTTCAATGATATACTGCATATTACGTTATGTGGGAAGGTATTTTCATTGATAGACAAGAATTACCATATATTATAAGGTATTTTCAATGATACACTGCATATTACGTTATATTATAAGGTATTTTCAATGATGCACTGCATATTACGTTATATTATAAGGTATTTTCAATGATACACTGCATATTAAGTTATATTATAAGGTATATTCAATGATACACTGCATATTACGTTATATTATAAGGTATTTTCAATGATACACTGCATATTACGTTATATGAGAAGGTATTTTCATTGATACACTACAAATTACGCTATATTATAAGGTATTTTCAATGATACCCTGCATATTACGTTATATCATAAGGTGTTTTCAATGATACACTGCATATTAAGTTATATTATAAGGTATTTTCAATGATACACTGCATATTAAGTTATATTATAAGGTATTTTCAATGATAAACTGCTATATATTATAAGGTATTTTCAATGATACACTGCATATTACGTTATATTATAAGGTATTTTCAAAGATACACTACAAATTACGATATATTATAAGGTATTTTCAATGATACACTGCATATTACGTTATATGAGAAGATATTTTCATTGATACACTACAAATTACGATATATTATAAGGTATTTTCAATGATACACTGCATATTAAGTTATATTATAAGGTATTTTCAATGATACACTGCATATTAAGTTATATTATAAGGTATTTTCAATGATAAACTGCTATATATTATAAGGTATTTTCAATGATACACTGCATATTACGTTATATGAGAAGGTGTTTTCATTGATACACTACAAATTACGATATATTATAAGGTATTTTCAATGATACCCTGCATATTACGTTATATTATAAGGTATTTTCAATGATACACTGCATATTACGTTATATTATAAGGTATTTTCAATGATGCACTGCATATTACGTTATACTATAAGGTATTTTCAATGATACACTACAAATTACGATATATTATAAGGTATTTTCAATGATACACTGCATATTACGTTATATGAGAAGGTATTTTCATTGATACACTACAAATTACGATATATTATAAGGTATTTTCAATGATACCCTGCATATTACGTTATATTATAAGGTATTTTCAATGATACACTGCATATTACGTTATATTATAAGGTATTTTCAATGATGCACTGCATATTACGTTATATTATAAGGTATTTTCAATGATACACTGCATATTAAGTTATATTATAAGGTATTTTCAATGATACACTGCATATTACGTTATATTATAAGGTATTTTCAATGATACACTGCATATTACGTTATATGAGAAGGTATTTTCATTGATACACTACAAATTACGCTATATTATAAGGTATTTTCAATGATACCCTGCATATTACGTTATATTATAAGGTATTTTCAATGATACACTGCATATTACGTTATATTATAAGGTATTTTCAATGATACACTGCATATTACGTTATATTATAAGGTATTTTCATTGATACACTACAAATTACGATATATTATAAGGTATTTTCAATGATACACAGCATATTACGTTATATTATAAGGTATTTTCAATGATACACTGCATATTACGTTATATTATAAGGTATTTTCAATGATACACTGCATATTACGTTATATGGGAAGGTATTTTCAATGATACACTGCATATGACGTTATATTATAAGGTATTTTCAAAGATACACTACAAATAACGATATATTATAAGGTATTTTCAATGATACACTGCATATTACGTTATATGAGAAGGTATTTTCATTGATACACTAGAAATTACGATATATTATAAGGTATCTTCAATGATACACTGCATATTACGTTATATGGGAAGGTATTTTCAATGATACACTGCATATTCCGTTATATTATAAGGTATTTTCAATGATACACTGCATATTACGTTATATTATAAGGTATTTTCAATGATACACTGCATATTACGTTATATGGGAAGGTATTTTCAATGATACACTGCATATTACGTTATATTATAAGGTATTTTCAATGATACACTGCATATTACGTTATATGGGAAGGTATTTTCATTGTTAGACAAGAATTACCATATATTCTAAGGTATTTTCAATGATACACTGCACATTACGTTATATGGGAAGGTATTTTCAATGATACACTGCATATTACGTTATATGAGAAGGTATTTTCATTGAAACACTACAAATTACGATATATTATAAGGTATCTTCATTGATACACTGCATATTACGTTATATGGGAAGGTATTTTCAATGATACACTGCATATTACGTTATATTATAAGGTATTTTGAATGATACACTGCATATTACGTTATATTATAAGGTATCTTCAATGATACACTGCATATTACGTTATATGGGAAGGTATTTTCAATGATACACTGCATATTACGTTATATTATAAGGTATTTTCAATGATATACTGCATATTACGTTATGTGGGAAGGTATTTTCATTGATAGACAAGAATTACCATATATTATAAGGTATTTTCAATGATACACTGCATATTACGTTATATTATAAGGTATTTTCAATGATGCACTGCATATTACGTTATATTATAAGGTATTTTCAATGATACACTGCATATTAAGTTATATTATAAGGTATATTCAATGATACACTGCATATTACGTTATATTATAAGGTATTTTCAATGATACACTGCATATTACGTTATATGAGAAGGTATTTTCATTGATACACTACAAATTACGCTATATTATAAGGTATTTTCAATGATACCCTGCATATTACGTTATATCATAAGGTGTTTTCAATGATACACTGCATATTAAGTTATATTATAAGGTATTTTCAATGATACACTGCATATTAAGTTATATTATAAGGTATTTTCAATGATAAACTGCTATATATTATAAGGTATTTTCAATGATACACTGCATATTACGTTATATTATAAGGTATTTTCAAAGATACACTACAAATTACGATATATTATAAGGTATTTTCAATGATACACTGCATATTACGTTATATGAGAAGGTATTTTCATTGATACACTACAAATTACGATATATTATAAGGTATTTTCAATGATACACTGCATATTAAGTTATATTATAAGGTATTTTCAATGATACACTGCATATTAAGTTATATTATAAGGTATTTTCAATGATAAACTGCTATATATTATAAGGTATTTTCAATGATACACTGCATATTACGTTATATGAGAAGGTGTTTTCATTGATACACTACAAATTACGATATATTATAAGGTATTTTCAATGATACCCTGCATATTACGTTATATTATAAGGTATTTTCAATGATACACTGCATATTACGTTATATTATAAGGTATTTTCAATGATGCACTGCATATTACGTTATACTATAAGGTATTTTCAATGATACACTACAAATTACGATATATTATAAGGTATTTTCAATGATACACTGCATATTACGTTATATGAGAAGGTATTTTCATTGATACACTACAAATTACGATATATTATAAGGTATTTTCAATGATACCCTGCATATTACGTTATATTATAAGGTATTTTCAATGATACACTGCATATTACGTTATATTATAAGGTATTTTCAATGATGCACTGCATATTACGTTATATTATAAGGTATTTTCAATGATACACTGCATATTAAGTTATATTATAAGGTATTTTCAATGATACACTGCATATTACGTTATATTATAAGGTATTTTCAATGATACACTGCATATTACGTTATATGAGAAGGTATTTTCATTGATACACTACAAATTACGCTATATTATAAGGTATTTTCAATGATACCCTGCATATTACGTTATATTATAAGGTATTTTCAATGATACACTGCATATTACGTTATATTATAAGGTATTTTCAATGATACACTGCATATTACGTTATATTATAAGGTATTTTCATTGATACACTACAAATTACGATATATTATAAGGTATTTTCAATGATACACAGCATATTACGTTATATTATAAGGTATTTTCAATGATACACTGCATATTACGTTATATTATAAGGTATTTTCAATGATACACTGCATATTACGTTATATGGGAAGGTATTTTCAATGATACACTGCATATGACGTTATATTATAAGGTATTTTCAAAGATACACTACAAATAACGATATATTATAAGGTATTTTCAATGATACACTGCATATTACGTTATATGAGAAGGTATTTTCATTGATACACTAGAAATTACGATATATTATAAGGTATCTTCAATGATACACTGCATATTACGTTATATGGGAAGGTATTTTCAATGATACACTGCATATTCCGTTATATTATAAGGTATTTTCAATGATACACTGCATATTACGTTATATTATAAGGTATTTTCAATGATACACTGCATATTACGTTATATGGGAAGGTATTTTCAATGATACACTGCATATTACGTTATATTATAAGGTATTTTCAATGATACACTGCATATTACGTTATATGGGAAGGTATTTTCATTGTTAGACAAGAATTACCATATATTCTAAGGTATTTTCAATGATACACTGCATATTACGTTATATGGGAAGGTATTTTCAATGATACACTGCATATTACGTTATATTATAAGGTATTTTCAATGGGAGGCGCTCAGTTGCGCACAATACGATTGCCCACATGCACATTGCGCACATATCTTTTGGACACAGCATGATTGGGCACAAGTAGAATCGGACACATTTCGATTGCGCACAAGAAGAATCGGACACATCTCGATTGCGCACAAGAAGAATCGGACACATCTCGATTGCGCACAAATAGAATTGGATTCATCTTTATTCGGCACAGATAAAACTGCACACACGCGAATCGTGCACAAATAGAATTGCTTACAGTAATTTTGAATGCAGATGGAAATGCGGCCGATGGCAGATGGAAATGATGGAAGTGTCAAATCTATGTTTATGAATTCTTGTGAAAGATCTGCCAAATATACCTTGACGAATTAATTTTTGAAGTGTAGAAATGTATAGTTTTTGGAGTGTGCAATAAATTTTAGGTTATAATGATTTTACTCGACATATGGTTTCGACAGTGTCTGTATTAAGAGATAAAATTTGTGCAGGAAGAGTACATTAATTATATGTAAATATAACACGTGCCACGGAAAAATGAATAGATTATTCGATTTTTAATATTAATGTGATTGTGAATTAAAATATTGACAACGAAGAGCGAAGCACTGTAAAATTACACGGATGTGTAGAATTGATTTCACAGCTCCCGAATAATTCTGTGTGAAAAAGATAATTTAGATAAGTATTTTTTGCCTATAAAATATAATAATTTTTGTGAGGAATGAATACGATACTTTGTGATTTTTTATATTTTTCTATTACATGTGGTGTGCGAAGCAGATCTACTAGCTGAACTATTTTAATTGGAACGCACGGTCAGATCCTGATTATTGCAATAATTCTGTGTGAAAAAGATAATTTAGATAAGTATTTTTTGCCTATAAAATATAATAATTTTTGTGAGGAATGAATACGATACTTTGTGATTTTTTATATTTTTCTATTACATGTGGTGTGCGAAGCAGATCTACTAGCTGAACTATTTTAATTGGAACGCACGGTCAGATCCTGATTATTGCAATGAAAATGTTCTCACGGTGAGTAATATGTAACTTGTGATCTTGAAAACCATTATATTCTTAGATAGAAAGCATTAATAATTGAAGTTTATACGAGACATATATGATCGTGCTTTATACAATCTGTTTTAAACCAGTTAATCAGCGTGTAATGTCACAGCAGCGTTTAGAATGATAACTGTAAATGTATATTGAATTTCCCCAATCAGATGTACCTTCTTTGATATAGATACATAATCCCATTTCTTTGTCATTTTAACTACATGATATAACGTGAGAAGTAAACCTTGCGGTTGAGTTTTAATTCTTGTTTTTTAAATTATCATAACTGCTCTGGAATTTGTGCGTGCCAATGTATGAAATAATTAAAGGAAAGTAAGTAGATTTAGAAAGTAAGGAAGCATGTATGTAATAATTAAAGGAAAGTTTAAATAAGCAGTGCTGGGTAGAATTCAAATATACTTGTAGAATTATAATTTGTAGATGCGCACATAAGTTTCTATAACAATAAAAAATGGGAATATAGTAAACTCGTCTCTTAACAGTTCTGTTTTTTTTTTCATTTATAAGTACTTGTTTATAAAGTAATTAAGCTGGTTCATGGATTTCGAATGTGGTGTAAGCATTGGTCTTTGTAAGTTTGACATACGTGGAAGTGCAACCACGTTGTCATAATGTCGTGTTATCTGTGTTTGATCTGAAGTGCCAGATGTATGTTTAGGAAATCTTGTGATGGGTTTGTCGTATGTACCGGGACCAATTAATGTTTGAAGTGTAGAAATGAATGGTTTTTGGAGTGTGCAATAAATTTTAGGTTATAATGTTTTTACTCGAAATATGGTTTCGATAGTGTCTGTATTAAGAGATAAAATTTGTGCAGGAAGAGTACATTAATTATATGTAAATATAACACGTGCCACGGAAAAATGAGTAGATTATTCGATTTTTAATATTAATGTGATCGTGAATTAAAATATTGACAACGAAGAGCGAAGCACTGTAAAATTACACGAATGTGTATGTTGAATTGATTTCACAGCTCCCGAATAATTCTGTGTGAAAAAGATAATTTAGATAAGTATTTTTTGCCTATAAAATATAATAATTTTTGTGAGGAATGAATACGATACTTTGTGATTTTTTATATTTTTCTATTACATGTGGTGTACGAAGCAGATCTACTAGCTGAACTATTTTAATTGGAACGCACGGTCAGATCCTGATTATTGCAATGACAATGTTCTCACGGTGAGTAATATGTAACTTGTGATCTTGAAAACCATTATATTCTTAGATAGAAAACATTAATAATTGAAGTTTATACGAGACATATATGATCGTGCTTTATACAATCTGTTTTAAACCAGTTAATCAGCGTGTAATGTCACAGCAGCGTTTAGAATGATAACTGTAAATGTATATTGAATTTCCCCAATCAGATGTACCTTCTTTTATATAGATACATAATCCCATTTCTTTGTCATTTTAACTACATGATATAACGTGAGAAGTAAACCTTGCGGTTGAGTTTTAATTCTTGTATTTTAAATTATCATAACTGCTCTGGAATTTGTGCGTGCCAATGTATGAAATAAGTAAAGGAAAGTAAGTAGATATAGAAAGTAAGAAAGCATGTATGTAATAATTAAAGGAAAGTTTAAATAAGCAGTGCTGGGTAGAATTCAAATATACTTGTAGAATTATAATTTGTAGATGCGCACATAAGTTTCTATAACAATAAAAAATGGGAATATAGTAAACTCGACTCTTAACAGTTCTGTTAAAATATATAAGTTTATGAAAGAAGAGTACATTAATTATATGTAGATATAACACGTGCCACGGAAAAATGAGTAGATTATTCGATTTTTAATATTAATGTGATTGTGAATTAAAATAGTGATAACGAAGAGCGAAGGACTGAAAAATTACACGAATGTGTAGAATTGCTTTCACAGCTCCTGAATAATTCTGTGTGAAAAAGATAATTTAGATAAGTATTTTTTGCCTATAAAATATAATAATTTTTCTGAGTAATGAATACGATACTTTGTGGTTTTTTATATTTTTCTTTTACATGTGGTGTACGAAGCAGAACTACTAGCTGAACTATTTTAATTGGAACACACGGCCAGATCCTGATTATTGCAATGACAATGTTCTAACGGTAAAAAGCATTGATAATTTAACGTTCTATTCTTTGTATTTCTTGAAATATTCATAATATGAAGAATAAATAATAATTATCAGTAGATAAGAAACATTTTTAAATAAATTTTAGTGCAAATTTCATCCCGATATCTCTGATGGTTCAAGAGTTATAGTAAAATGTCACGATCCAGCCTGCTGTTTTCGGTCGTCGTATGCTGTGTATCGCGCGGTGCAGCATTCAAATAAATTTTTAACAACGTTCTTTGTTATAACTAATTTTACGGAAAGTTTCTATCTTTGTCAGCGATAATATCATCGACCATATTTTCATTTTTATGTTCTTCACAATCATTTGTTTAGTCAGCGACCACCATTTGTTATTTCATCTGACGCACGCAACGCGTAGCTAACGAATATTACAATACAATATTGTTAGAATCAATTATATTCAAGGTAATGATCGTATTTTCATATTCATTCTATAAAATGTGTAATCGTAATTTTACCGTGTCGTCAATGTTTTACCAATTTTTTTACATATGTTGAATTATGGCTGTTTAAAATTCATTGTATTGTCGATAATATTTTGTTTCTCTCAAAGTAATTATACTGTTAATAGATGGAAAAAATCGCAGGGAAAGTGAAAGGTTCTTTTGTCTTTGTACACAACGATTACGTGTACAATAAAGATCATCGCAGTGAAAATATTTATCGTTGCAACACATGACGTACCACACGATGTTGTGGGGCTGTGATGGTTCTTAGCGATGGAACTATTACGCTATTAAAACCCCATAACCACCCTGGGCAAGAATATACTGTTACGCAGCATTTTATGGTAGAAGAAATGATGAAGCTGAGTCGGGAGACATTGATCCCATTTAAACAAATATTTGATGATGTTTGTAGAAAGTATGTTTATGTGTTTCTTATGTGTTTCTTTTATTAACTTTTTTTATATGTCCTCCAAATATTTTGAACACATATTTATCTATCTATCGATATGTGACACTCTTACAGATTTCAAAGATTTTTTAATATGTTGTAGAAATGATTTGGAATAGCAGATGTACACAGGAAAGAACAACCATATGGAGTTAGTTTGTGTTTAATTTTTAGAGCGTGTGGGGGTTTTTAAAACATATTAAGAAATCACAGAAATTAATTGTTGACAGTGTCACATATATATATAAATTTACTGAAATATTATACAAATATTTATTTAAAGACATCCAGATGCTGCAACTTACTGTTCATTTTCAAAATTAAGACCAACGTTGCACAGACAGAGAGCTAATTTCAAACCCACAATTCCGCAATCCTTAGAAATTTTGTATGATCAGATGAAAACTTATCAACCATTGGAAAAATTAAAGGTATCTATTGTGAAGTCATTAAAAGACGAATTTGCTGTTATAATTACAACTGACGGCTTGCTGGAAGGATTAAAGAATTCAAAAGAAATATTCGTTGATGGAACATTTGCAGTAAGTAGCATAAAACTCTTAGAAATTTTACAATGTTTTTGTTTAAGAGTTTAATTAACTTAAACTCTATATATTACAGAAGCTATTTAACTTAAATGTTTATATCAAGAATATCAGACTTTTCAAAGTAAACTTACTGTGTATATAATAATAGATAATAATAATAATAGTAGATAATAATAGTCGTCTGTAATTTTAGGTTTTACCCAAGAAGCCTCACATGGGACAGCTCTACACCATCCATATACGCTACATGGATAATGTAAAACATAATTTATATTGGATTTACTTCTTAAATTGTATCCAATGCTCCTTCACAAACATAAAGAATTGCTTCTCTTCAGGGTATTGCAACTATACTTGTCCTATGTGAAACACGGACGGCTGCACTATATACTGCTATATGGAAAAAGATATTTAATTTAATACCTGAATTGGCAAATAATATAAGATTCATAATGAGTGATTATGAAGCAGCCGCTGTTACAACTCTAAATGAGTTATTCCCTAATGCGCATATACATGGTTGCTGGTTTCACTATTGTCAGGTTGGTGATACTGTTTGAAGTTATATATTATCATATAAATTACAATTTTGTCTATGTATAGAAAGCTATATTTTTTGTCATACATATATGTACGATATATCGCAGGCTATTCTGCGAAAGTGGCGCAAACTTGGTTTGACTAATGTACCTAATACTGTTGTGCGTATGTCAATGTCTTTGGCTTTAGTACCTGAAACAAAATTTCAAGAAGCCTTATTAATTATACAAAAAGAGGCAGGCAACATAGCAAGTAATTTCCCCAATGTTCTTTTATTTATGACTTACATGCGAATTAATTGGTTAAAAATGGCATCGCAAGTAAGCGTATACAATTGTCCGGTGCGCACTAACAATATTGCAGAGTCTTTCCATAATGTTGCTGGTCAAAAATTAGAAAAACAGAACATAAACGTTTGGTCATTTCTAGGTAAAGTATTATTTAATTTTTTTCAATCAATCTATTTATAATTTAATAACTATATACTTACATCATTGCCATGTTACTCTAAATATGCAGCAGTATGTAGTTAAATGTTATTAAATTTTAGAAAAAATAAGAGATTTACTTATTGATCAGGAATTGGATTTAAATCGGCTACAAAATGGTGTAACGTCGCGAAAACCACGTACACGTGAAAACATTAGTCGAGGGAAAAAAATTGCTAAAGCTCAAGCTGAACTTGATACTGGAAGGTTAGTGTATCATTCTTTCTATTTATAATTATTTTTATTGTATATATGTTTATAAATTTATATGATTTTGTAGATTATCTCTAGAGGAATTTTTAAATATATTTCAACATAAAGACACAATTTTTAAAATCAATAAAATCAGTGCATTGGCAGGTAAATATATATTGATAATTTTAAAGCTACCTCATAGAATTAAAATACTTTTTGTACAGATGAAAATATTAATGATGAAATTGCTGATGCTAACTCTTTTGACAAAACAACTTATAATCCTACAGAAGCCGGTAAATAAATTAATTTTATATTATGTAGTACGTATTATCGATTATAGATATTATATATATTATAATGTTCTCTCCGTATATAATTTGTTGTTAAAGATAAACCAGAATGGATGCATGCAAAAACGTTACCAGGTACGACTTCGGCATCATCGAATTCCTCGACAATACAGGACGGGACAGTGTCAGCAGGTTATCTCCAATCCACATATTAATCTCAACTTTTCTAAATCGTTATTATTAATACAATAAGTGGTGTCAATTATCACCAATTGTGACCGAGGTGTATCGAAAAATCAAATTTTTCATATAACCAAGCAGTACGGATAATTAATTGAACATATATTTTTTAGGCGATTATATTGTTGAAATACTTAATGATAGTTTTTGGGAATGTGAAAAAGGAGATACTAATGATCAAGAAGATAGTAATAACCACAAATCAGGATTTTGCATAATTTGTTTTATTAACAAAGCAACAGAAGTTTGTGTGCCTTGCGGTCATCTTGCTTGTTGTATAACTTGTATCAGCCAATGTGACTGCAAACGATGCCCTATATGCAATGTCAGCTTTACGATGTACGTGACACTTCGTAAACCAGAAATATAAGTATGCTCAAAAAACATCAACACTATATATATCTTAGAATAATAGAAATACGGTTATAACATATCTGGGTCATTCCACGCGAAAACGAATACATTTTGGAGTAAAATTTCGGATTTTGTTCAAATTTAAATATGTGTAGTCTTTAGTGATCTATGAACGAATCTCAAAGGATTTTTCGATGTCTTAAAAATTGTTGATTTTACACACGTGTAAACAAACGTGTTATCTTTTTGGAGTAAAATTTCGGATTTTGTTCAAATTTAAATATGTGTAGTCTTTAGTGATCTATGAACGAATCTCAAAGGATTTTTCGATATCTTAAAAATTGTTGATTTTACACACGTGTAAACAAACGTGTTATCTTTTTGTCATTGAGTCATAAGTATAAAACTATCAAAGTATTCATTGTAGTGAAAACGCAAGAGTATCTACTAAAAATGTTTTTTCACCATTTCTTTTGCAATTGTTTTAAACAAATTCCGTGTTTTCATAGCAGACCAAATTTGTTGTTTTAAAATAAAATTAAAAATTGTACATTTGTTACTCTTTGGTTATAAATTAACCAGATACATTGATATATTTGGTTTGATAAATTTCTCTGTATTTCTTGACATTTATTTTTCATATTGTGAATACTTCAAGAAATACAGAGTTTATAACCAAAGACATTGGCCGATTTAAATTATCTGAAAAAGATACTAAATAAGTAACAAATTAACAATTTCAAATTCCATATTAAGACCACAAAATTTGAACAATAAATTAAAAATGATTACAAAAAGTATATATTTATTACAAGAATTATCAACGCATAAGAATCATTTTATAATGAATTTTAGTACAAATTTTATCTCGATATTTCTATTATGGTTCAGCAGTTATAGTAAAATGTCACGATCCAGCCCACTGTGTTTGGCTGTCTGAGGCAGTATATCTTTTTTAGTAGAGGTCCGTAAAGGGGACACAGGCCTATTGAAAATTCGGAATATGTTTAAAATGATTGCAAAAGAAATGGTGAAAAAAACATTTTTAGTAGATACTCTTATGATTTCACTACAAGTTCCCAAAAACCCGTTTTCATCGCTTTGATAACACTGTCCAACAGCCAAAAAGTATTTCGATTCCCACTATGCGATTCTTATAGAGTTTTCCGCGCTGATTCCGAATCTGTTTTTAATTTTTTTCCTATACGTCCAGTTTTTGAGAAAATGGAGTTTTAAAAAAAGACATATTTTTCAACTTTAAACAAATATTGTGATGTTATTATAAAAGATATTGAATTGTTCTTTACAGCAAAAGATTCTGTAGACTTTCCCGAATACAGTGATATCCAATATTAATACATTATGATTGTCTAAACATGTTTAAACAATGATTAAAGACGGAGAGACACCACTTTTGCACCAATTTTTGCGGATATTTTCGAATTTATCTCAAAAAACAAGGGTCCAGCGAAAAATTGAACTATACCACGCGAAAGAGCAGACTTTTATCTTGAGAACCCCCCCATTGAAGTTTGCATGGTCGACGGTTTTTTCGAACCAGAAAGCAAAATATCTTCGCCCGACAATTGTCACCAGTGGCGCTCACCATCAGAACGGTCGTTCCCCGCTCCGTATCCCGTCCCGAGCGCCACTGGCGGAAACTCATGTCGGGCGAAGATATTTTGCTTTCTGGTTCGAAAAAAACGTCAATGTCGCAAACTTCAAACGGGGGTTTTTCAAGATAAAAGTCTGCTCTATCGCGTGGTATAGTTCGATTTTCCGCTGGACCTTTAATTTTTGGGATAAATTTGAAAATATCCGCAAAAGTGGTGTCTCTCCGTCTTTAATCATTGTTTAAACATGTTTAAACAATCATAATGTATTAATATTGGATATCACTGTATTCGGGAAAGTCTACAGAATCTTTTGCTGCAAAGAACAATTCAATATCTTTTATAATAACATCACAATATTTGTTTAAAGTTGAAAAATATGTCTTTTTTTAAACTCCATTTTCTCAAAAACTGGACGTATAGGAAAAAAATTAAAAACAGATTCGGAATCAGCGCGGAAAACTCTATAAGAATCGCATAGTGGGAATCGAAATACAAAAAAAAAGTTGAAATTTGTTAGACAGTGTAATTCTAAACTTATGACTCAATGAAAAAAGATTAACACGTTTTGTTAAGATATCAAAAATCACCATATTTAAATTTGAACAAAATCTGAAATTTTACTCCAAAATGTGTCCGTTTCCGCGTGGAATGACCCATCTGTGAAGGTCAATTGGAATCTCTTTGTAAATATTGAAGATCGCTTTGTAACGTACATCCAAAATGGCCAAACGACAAAAATTGTGTTAAAAACTCAAATATTGAGTTTTTCCAATATTACAAGTGGCATTTTTAAGTTTGTGAATTTGGTCTTTTTGCCCAGCAATTCTGCATGTCCACGTACGTTCAGATTATCTGTAAAAAAACAATTTAGTAAGAAAGAAATGAGTTCTTCTCTAGCAATACTAAGTTTATTCCAATTATAAATTGTACCTCTGTCCTCCAATTCTTGGTTGACTCTTTTCTTCGTACATTTTTTATATGCACCTGGAATTGTTAAAATAATGATTAAGAAATAATTATTAAGATTTTAGATTTACCGGTTGTCATAAAATTTTCACTAAATTCTATTTCTCAACTATATCCAGATAGCACTGAGATGTCTTAAAGATGTCTTTAAACGAGTGAACTCGTTTTTCCTGGATTGCGAGGGTGCGGGATTCGCGTTCTCATTTCTCGATAATACAAAAATGGGGTTTTTCAGTAGACAAAATCGCTAGATAGCTCGATCTAGGCCGCTCTCGCTCTCAAGAGTTCTATTTTTTATTTGCGGGCGTAATTTGCATTATTCGGAAGCATACAACTACGTATGTAGCTGATTTTATAGCTATTCTCATAGCTACATGCTTGTCGAATAATGCAAATTACGCCTCATAAACGTAAAAATAGGACTATAGAGGGCGATCGCAGCCCAGATTGATCTTTTATTTAGCGCTTTTCACTACTTAAAATCCCATCTTTGTATTATCGAGAAATGAGAACGCGCATCCCAGATCCTTGCAATTCTGGAATTGAGTCTACCGCCTTAAGTATTAACTTATTTCGATTTTGACCAGTAATTTCATTTTTTATAACACAAATCGGTTCTGGAGTAGTGCAAACATGTACCGCTATAAATAAGGAAAATATTTTATATATTTTATTAAAGTGATTATTAATTTAATATTAATTAGATTACGTCTATTATAAGTAAAATGTTGAAAATTTTGCAACCTCGGTAAATCATGACAAGAGTATTATGTAAATGACTTTTTTATGAGAATCCTCATTACACACTGTTTTAACCAGTCCCGCGTGTTTAAATTATTAATAGATTCAAGACAGGTAACCTAGTCCTACGACATTTCAAATTCTGTAGCTGTATACCGATAGCGTAGTCGTAGACCTATGTTTGTGACCTTACGGTATTCAGCTATAGGCGGTACATAAAAGTTTCATTTAAAATGGATGGTAGTTTATTTTGATTAAGGTCATTACGGTTCTGGGAAAAACTTATGTGCAATGAAAACAATGCGCGATTAGAACAATCCCTATTTTTGTTTACATTAACACTAATTTTCATACTTTACCTTCATGATCTCCATACATTAATATCTTATGACCTTTATGAAACGATAATAAAAACTCTTTCAAAGTTAATCTAAAAACCAATAAGTAAATATCTTTTATGTGTAATTATATTTTTTTAATCAAAGTATTTTATAAAGCATTATAAAGAAAACAATTAGATGTAGTTTAAGGAACCTTAGTATAACATTTACGACAAAATCAAACCTTCCACTAGCAAGATGTTTCTGTAGTAATCCAATCTTATTATCTCTTATTACACTTTTCTTGTTGCTTTTACGACGTACACATTGTCCTTCATTGAGTCTTTTTAATTTAATTTCTTCATCCATTATTAGTTGCTTTATAGTTTCTGTAAAGTTTACACAGTTAACTTGGCTTGGATGAGAAATCGTTCTTTTAAATTTTGTTTTATACACAAATAAAAATGTATAAATGAAATAAAATTAATGAAAGAATTACCCAAAAATATCCATATGTTTTTTTTCCCTCTTCCTAGCTTCAATGAAATAACATTATTGTAAGACTCGGTGGTATTGTTCGTTCTCATGGGACAATCATATACTGAAACTTTTTCTGCTTTTGGCAACCACGTGGATCGTATGTATTCGATAAAAATTTTGATTGGAGGATGGTCAGCGGTAAATGAAGCTGATTCTCTTTCAATTTCAGCGAAACCTTTTTTAAAGAGGTCTGCAGGAGCTAAAGCTAAAGTCATTGCCATTGACAATACTTTAGTTGGTGCATCTGCGAGACCTAAATGGCGCCATTTTCGTAATAAAGCCTGTAAAACGTACAGTTGGTTTAAAATTATATCTTTTCATGGGCAGTAAATTTATTCCCTATAAAATTATATTAACCTGATTATAGTGGAACCAGCAGCCTTTTACACTGCTCAATGGAAACTGCTGCTCCAATGCAATCATTGCTGCACTTTCATAATCAGTCATTGTAAACTTCAAATTCTCATGAAGCGTTGGAGCTAATTCTTTTATCTTGCTCCATATTGCTATATACATAGCTTTTGTTAATGTTTCGCACAATATAAATATTGTACCCACTCCCTTTCAAAGCAAAACTTTCATAAGTATAATACAAGCTGTTAAATTTGGTACCACTATCAATACGATGTGAATTTTTACCCTGGTCATAGGGCAGCAGTTACCATGTATTAAAGGGAAAGAATAAAAATTATATGCACTTTTATGCTTGTAGTAAAATAACAAAATAAGTAATGTTACAATGGGATATTTAAAACAAACGTCTAATTGCTAATTTCTATATTACATAACAAAACATTACGATAACCTGTAAATGCTCTCTCAATTTAAGGTACTTCGTCAATTATCAAACGTTATCTCGAAAAATATTTCACCTAAAGTGCTATTAACATCTGTCAGTGTTGAGTGCATTTTGATCTTCAAATCTATATTTGTCGTGAACTAATTTCGAATAACAAAACATAGTATTTATTTAATACGATACAGATTTATTCGTTACTAGTAAATAATTCTTCTCCGAATAATATCGTTACTCGTGATTCAGGAATAAATTCTTTCATTATTCTTTGTACGATAATCAAAATAAAATTTGCCCAACATTCCTATACACATCATATAATTATAGTATAACAAACTAAAATAACATACTTTGGTAATGTATATTATACTTACGGTATCCATGTATACAATGTGAATAATATAAAGTTGTGCAATTGGTGGTTTAGGAGGTAAAACCTTGAATAGAAATAAAATGCAAATTGTATAGAATTGAATAGAAATAAAATATAATATATATGTATACATCTTTTCCATTATTTCGCATGTAAAAGAATATTTGTATCACATTATGTTCCCCTTCATATGAAACAACTGTAAACAAATGTAAAACTCTATAGAAATATTTTCTTTGTCTTGAGAGTAATAGAGGTCATATCAAGTGTAATTCTTGATAGCCTCATTCAAATTATCATGAATTTTCGGCACAGAGGCATTAAAATATCAACACATTTATACTCATTTATTAGTGAAAAATCGTCGATTACTCCAAAAAGTTGAAAAAACACGAATCGCACAATTTGCTAATTCTTTTACAAGCTACTTCTCAGTGTAATAAACATTTGGATTTGCAAAAACAACAGCAATATTAGAGTAGACAAAATCCTAGAAATCCCTTATATATTAATAATAATATACACACTTTAAACACTGACATAATGTTGTGTGTTTGTCTTATGTGTCTACATATATTATACAAGGTGTAACAGAATATGTGAGACCAACTTCAGAAGCTGATTGTACATCTAAAACAACGAAAAAAATTCATATAAACATATGCTTGATCTATCTTTGTTTATGAGATATAACGGATTTTGTAAAAAGAGCAAACTCTCTCTGTCCATAAACTGCATAGTAAACCGGTATATCTCATAAGCAAGAATTCACGCAAGCTTCAGACTACAATAAAAGCTTCTCAACAAATTCGACAAACACCAGGAGTCTTTCAGAGTGTAACTGGATCCATAACAAGACTTCTACAAGTTTTCTGGAAATTGGCAACATAGTCATTTTGAATATCTTATGCACACACAGATGGAATTAGATAAGACAAAATTAAAACAGAAAAATCTCATCAAGGCAGGTAGACATACATTTATATGAATATTTCTCAATGTTTTTAAATATAGTATAATCACAGTTCCTGAGTTGATTCTAACATATTCTCTGTTACACCCTATATATTATACTTTACTTTCACTTGTATACTACTTACGGAGAAAATACCATCAGCATAGATACAGTGGGAGGTATCAAGAACCTTCAAAAGTGTGCCTGTAGTGAACAAAATTGCTGCTTTACCATCTTCATCCTTTATTACTATTTTAGTAATGTTATCCATGATAGAATGAGTCTCAATGCAGTCATTTATGGCAATTAAATTAGGCGCAACTTGTGGATAGCTTTTTTGTCTTTCTCGGAAAAGTACAGCTTTTATACTGTTATATGATAATGTGCTTGCAGCAATAGGATACCTACACAAAAAAAAGAATTTTATTTAGTTTTCTGATAATTTTTAAATCTATTTCATATTGTTCAAAGTTTCTTTCAAAAATATGGTACAATAATTACTTTCTACAGATGTCATCGAATATTTTTTTTAATGGGATCAATGTCTCCCGACATAGTTGAAGCATATCACTTTTCATTATCTCCCGCTGGATTCTATGAAACACTTTAGAATGATTGTGAGGTTTTAATAGCGTAATAGTCCCATCGCTAAGAACCATCACAGCCCCACAACATCGTGTGGTACGTCGTGTGTTGCAACGATAAATATTTTCACTGCGATGATCTTTATTGTACACGTAATCGTTGTGTACAAAGACAAAAGAACCTTTCACTTTCCCTGCGATTTTTTCCATCTATTAACAGTATAATTACTTTGAGAGAAACAAAATATTATCGACAATACAATGAATTTTAAACAGCCATAATTCAACATATGTAAAAAAATTGGTAAAACATTGACGACACGGTAAAATTACGATTACACATTTTATAGAATGAATATGAAAATACGATCATTACCTTGAATATAATTGATTCTAACAATATTGTATTGTAATATTCGTTAGCTACGCGTTGCGTGCGTCAGATGAAATAACAAATGGTGGTCGCTGACTAAACAAATGATTGTGAAGAACATAAAAATGAAAATATGGTCGATGATATTATCGCTGACAAAGATAGAAACTTTCCGTAAAATTAGTTATAACAAAGAACGTTGTTAAAAATTTATTTGAATGCTGCACCGCGCGATACACAGCATACGACGACCGAAAACAGCAGGCTGGATCGTGACATTTTACTATAACTCTTGAACCATCAGAGATATCGGGATGAAATTTGCACTAAAATTTATTTAAAAATGTTTCTTATCTACTGATAATTATTATTTATTCTTCATATTATGAATATTTCAAGAAATACAAAGAATAGAACGTTAAATTATCAATGCTTTTTACCGTTAGAACATTGTCATTGCAATAATCAGGATCTGGCCGTGTGTTCCAATTAAAATAGTTCAGCTAGTAGTTCTGCTTCGTACACCACATGTAAAAGAAAAATATAAAAAACCACAAAGTATCGTATTCATTACTCAGAAAAATTATTATATTTTATAGGCAAAAAATACTTATCTAAATTATCTTTTTCACACAGAATTATTCAGGAGCTGTGAAAGCAATTCTACACATTCGTGTAATTTTTCAGTCCTTCGCTCTTCGTTATCACTATTTTAATTCACAATCACATTAATATTAAAAATCGAATAATCTACTCATTTTTCCGTGGCACGTGTTATATCTACATATAATTAATGTACTCTTCTTTCATAAACTTATATATTTTAACAGAACTGTTAAGAGTCGAGTTTACTATATTCCCATTTTTTATTGTTATAGAAACTTATGTGCGCATCTACAAATTATAATTCTACAAGTATATTTGAATTCTACCCAGCACTGCTTATTTAAACTTTCCTTTAATTATTACATACATGCTTTCTTACTTTCTATATCTACTTACTTTCCTTTACTTATTTCATACATTGGCACGCACAAATTCCAGAGCAGTTATGATAATTTAAAATACAAGAATTAAAACTCAACCGCAAGGTTTACTTCTCACGTTATATCATGTAGTTAAAATGACAAAGAAATGGGATTATGTATCTATATAAAAGAAGGTACATCTGATTGGGGAAATTCAATATACATTTACAGTTATCATTCTAAACGCTGCTGTGACATTACACGCTGATTAACTGGTTTAAAACAGATTGTATAAAGCACGATCATATATGTCTCGTATAAACTTCAATTATTAATGCTTTCTATCTAAGAATATAATGGTTTTCAAGATCACAAGTTACATATTAACTCACCGTGAGAACATTTTCATTGCAATAATCAGGATCTGACCGTGCGTTCCAATTAAAATAGTTCAGCTAGTAGATCTGCTTCGTACACCACATGTAATAGAAAAATATAAAAAATCACAAAGTATCGTATTCATTCCTCACAAAAATTATTATATTTTATAGGCAAAAAATACTTATCTAAATTATCTTTGTCACACAGAATTATTCGGGAGCTGTGAAATCAATTCAACATACACATTCGTGTAATTTTACAGTGCTTCGCTCTTCGTTGTCAATATTTTAATTCACGATCACATTAATATTAAAAATCGAATAATCTACTCATTTTTCCGTGGCACGTGTTATATTTACATATAATTAATGTACTCTTCCTGCACAAATTTTATCTCTTAATACAGACACTATCGAAACCATATTTCGAGTAAAAACATTATAACCTAAAATTTATTGCACACTCCAAAAACCATTCATTTCTACACTTCAAACATTAATTGGTCCCGGTACATACGACAGACCCATCACAAGATTTCCTAAACATACATCTGGCACTTCAGATCAAACACAGATAACACGACATTATGACAACGTGGTTGCACTTCCACGTATGTCAAACTTACAAAGACCAATGCTTACACCACATTCGAAATCCATGAACCAGCTTAATTACTTTATAAACAAGTACTTATAAATGAAAAAAAAAACAGAACTGTTAAGAGTCGAGTTTACTATATTCCCATTTTTTATTGTTATAGCAACTTATGTGCGCATCTACAAATTATAATTCTACAAGTATATTTGAATTCTACCCAGCACTGCTTATTTAAACTTTCCTTTAATTATTACATACATGCTTCCTTACTTTCTATATCTACTTACTTTCCTTTAATTATTTCATACATTGGCACGCACAAATTCCAGAGCAGTTATGATAATTTAAAAAACAAGAATTAAAACTCAACCGCAAGGTTTACTTCTCACGTTATATCATGTAGTTAAAATGACAAAGAAATGGGATTATGTATCTATATCAAAGAAGGTACATCTGATTGGGGAAATTCAATATACATTTACAGTTATCATTCTAAACGCTGCTGTGACATTACACGCTGATTAACTGGTTTAAAACAGATTGTATAAAGCACGATCATATATGTCTCGTATAAACTTCAATTATTAATGCTTTCTATCTAAGAATATAATGGTTTTCAAGATCACAAGTTACATATTAACTCACCGTGAGAACATTTTCATTGCAATAATCAGGATCTGACCGTGCGTTCCAATTAAAATAGTTCAGCTAGTAGATCTGCTTCGTACACCACATGTAATAGAAAAATATAAAAAATCACAAAGTATCGTATTCATTCCTCACAAAAATTATTATATTTTATAGGCAAAAAATACTTATCTAAATTATCTTTTTCACACAGAATTATTCGGGAGCTGTGAAATCAATTCAACATACACATTCGTGTAATTTTACAGTGCTTCGCTCTTCGTTGTCAATATTTTAATTCACGATCACATTAATATTAAAAATCGAATAATCTACTCATTTTTCCGTGGCACGTGTTATATTTACATATAATTAATGTACTCTTCCTGCACAAATTTTATCTCTTAATACAGACACTATCGAAACCATATTTCGAGTAAAAACATTATAACCTAAAATTTATTGCACACTCCAAAAACTATACATTTCTACACTTCAAAAATTAATTCGTCAAGGTATATTTGGCAGATCTTTCACAAGAATTCATAAACATAGATTTGACACTTCCATCATTTCCATCTGCCATCGGCCGCATTTCCATCTGCATTCAAAATTACTGTAAGCAATTCTATTTGTGCACGATTCGCGTGTGTGCAGTTTTATCTGTGCCGAATAAAGATGAATCCAATTCTATTTGTGCGCAATCGAGATGTGTCCGATTCTTCTTGTGCGCAATCGAGATGTGTCCGATTCTTCTTGTGCGCAATCGAGATGTGTCCGATTCTACTTGTGCCCAATCATGCTGTGTCCAAAAGATATGTGCGCAATGTGCATGTGGGAAATCGTATTGTGCGCAACTGAAGGCCTCTCATTTTCAATGATACACTGCATATTACGTTATATGATGAGGTATTTTCAATGATACACTGCATATTACGTTATATTATAAGGTATTTTCAATGATACACTGCATATTAAGTTATATTATAAGGTATTTTCAATGATACACTGCATATTACGTTATATTATAAGGTATTTTCAATGATACACTGCATATTACGATATATTATAAGGTATTTTCAATGATGCACTGCATATTACGTTATATGAGAAGGTATTTTCATTGATACACTACAAATTACGATATATTATAAGGTATCTTCAATGATACACTGCATATTACGTTATATGGGAAGGTATTTTCAATGATACACTGCATATTACGTTATATTATAAGGTATTTTGATTGATACACTGCATATTACGTTATATTATAAGGTATCTTCAATGATACACTGCATATTACGTTATATGGGAAGGTATTTTCAATGATACACTGCATATTACGTTATATTATAAGGTATTTTCAATGATATACTGCATATTACGTTATATGGGAAGGTATTTTCATTGATAGACAAGAATTACCATATATTCTAAGGTATTTTCAATGATACACTGCATATTACGTTATATGGGAAGGTATTTTCAATGATACACTGCATATTACGTTATATTATAAGGTATTTTCAATGATACACTGCATATTAAGTTATATTATAAGGTATTTTCAATGATACACTGCATATTACGTTATATTATAAGGTATTTTCAATGATACACTGCATATTACGTTATATTATAAGGTATTTTCAATGATGCACTGCATATTACGTTATATTATAAGGTATTTTCAATGATACACTGCATATTACGTTATATTATAAGGTATTTTGAATGATACACTGCATATTACGTTATATTATAAGGTATTTTCATTGGTAGACTAGAATTACCGTATATTCTAAGGTATTTTCAAAGATACACTACAAATAACGATATATTATAAGGTATTTTCAATGATACACTGCATATTACGTTATATGGGAAGGTATTTTCAATGATACACTGCATATGACGTTATATTATAAGGTATTTTCAAAGATACACTACAAATAACGATATATTATAAGGTATTTTCAATGATACACTGCATATTACGTTATATGAGAAGGTATTTTCATTGATACACTACAAATTACGATATATTATAAGGTATCTTCAATGATACACTGCATATTACGTTATATGGGAAGGTATTTTCAATGATACACTGCATATTCCGTTATATTATAAGGTATTTTCAATGATACACTGCATATTACGTTATATTATAAGGTATTTTCAATGATACACTGCATATTACGTTATATGGGAAGGTATTTTCAATGATACACTGCATATTACGTTATATTATAAGGTATTTTCAATGATACACTGCATATTACGATATATTATAAGGTATTTTCAATGATACCCTGCATATTACGTTATATTATAAGGTATTTTCAATGATACACTGCATATTACGTTATATTATAAGGTATCTTCAATGATACACTGCATATTACGTTATATGGGAAGGTATTTTCAATGATACACTGCATATTCCGTTATATTATAAGGTATTTTCAATGATACACTGCATATTACGTTATATTATAAGGTATTTTCAATGATACACTGCATATTACGTTATATGGGAAGGTATTTTCAATGATACACTGCATATTACGTTATATTATAAGGTATTTTCAATGATAGACTGCATATTACGTTATATTATAAGGTATTTTCAATGATACACTGCATATTAAGTTATATTATAAGGTATTTTCAATGATACACTGCATATTACGTTATATTATAAGGTATTTTCAATGATACACTGCATATTACGATATATTATAAGGTATTTTCAATGATGCACTGCATATTACGTTATATGAGAAGGTATTTTCATTGATACACTACAAATTACGATATATTATAAGGTATCTTCAATGATACACTGCATATTACGTTATATGGGAAGGTATTTTCAATGATACACTGCATATTACGTTATATTATAAGGTATTTTGATTGATACACTGCATATTACGTTATATTATAAGGTATCTTCAATGATACACTGCATATTACGTTATATGGGAAGGTATTTTCAATGATACACTGCATATTACGTTATATTATAAGGTATTTTCAATGATATACTGCATATTACGTTATATGGGAAGGTATTTTCATTGATAGACAAGAATTACCATATATTCTAAGGTATTTTCAATGATACACTGCATATTACGTTATATGGGAAGGTATTTTCAATGATACACTGCATATTACGTTATATTATAAGGTATTTTCAATGATACACTGCATATTAAGTTATATTATAAGGTATTTTCAATGATACACTGCATATTACGTTATATTATAAGGTATTTTCAATGATACACTGCATATTACGTTATATTATAAGGTATTTTCAATGATGCACTGCATATTACGTTATATTATAAGGTATTTTCAATGATACACTGCATATTACGTTATATTATAAGGTATTTTGAATGATACACTGCATATTACGTTATATTATAAGGTATTTTCATTGGTAGACTAGAATTACCGTATATTCTAAGGTATTTTCAAAGATACACTGCATATTACGTTATATGCGAAGGTATTTTCATTGATACACTACAAATTACGCTATATTATAAGGTATTTTCAATGATACCCTGCATATTACGTTATATCATAAGGTGTTTTCAATGATACACTGCATATTAAGTTATATTATAAGGTATTTTCAATGATACACTGCATATTAAGTTATATTATAAGGTATTTTCAATGATACACTGCATATTACGTTATATTATAAGGTATTTTCATTGATACACTACAAATTACGATATATTATAAGGTATTTTCAATGATACACAGCATATTACGTTATATTATAAGGTATTTTCAATGATACACTGCATATTACGTTATATTATAAGGTATTTTCAATGATACACTGCATATTACGTTATATTATAAGGTATTTTCGATGATACACTGCATATTACGTTATATGAGAAGGTATTTTCATTGATACACTACAAATTACGATATATTATAAGGTATTTTCAATGATACACTGCATATTACGTTATAAGAGAAGGTATTTTCATTGATACACTACAAATTACGATATATTATAAGGTATTTTCAATGATACACTGCATATTACGTTATATGGGAAGGTATTTTCATTGATAGACAAGAATTACCATATATTCTAAGGTATTTTCAATGATACACTGCATATTACGTTATATGGGAAGGTATTTTCAATGATACACTGCATATTACGTTATATTATAAGGTATTTTCAATGATACACTGCATATTACGTTATATTATAAGGTATTTTCAAAGATACACTACAAATAACGATATATTATATGGTATTTTCAATGATACACTGCATATTACGTTATATGAGAAGGTATTTTCATTGATACACTACAAATTACGATATATTATAAGGTATCTTCAATGATACACTGCATATTACGTTATATGGGAAGGTATTTTCAATGATACACTGCATATTACGTTATATTATAAGGTATTTTCAATGATACACTGCATATTACGTTATATTATAAGGTATTTTCAATGATACACTGCAAATTACGTTATATGGGAAGGTATTTTCAATGATACACTGCATATTACGTTATATTATAAGGTATTTTCAATGATATACTGCATATTACGTTATATGGGAAGGTATTTTCATTGATAGACAAGAATTACCATATATTCTAAGGTATTTTCAATGATACACTGCATATTACGTTATATGGGAAGGTATTTTCAATGATACACTGCATATTACGTTATATTATAAGGTATTTTCAATGATACACTGCATATTACGTTATATTATGTGGTATTTTCAATGATACACTGCATATTACGTTATATTATAAGGTATTTTCAATGATACACTGCATATTAAGTTATATTATAAGGTATTTTCAATGATACACTGCATATTACGTTATATTAGAAGGTATTTTCAATGATACACTGCATATTACGTTATATTATAAGGTATTTTCAATGATGCACTGCATATTACGTTATATTATAAGGTATTTTCAATGATACACTGCATATTAAGTTATATTATAAGGTATTTTCAATGATACACTGCATATTACGTTATATTATAAGGTATTTTCAATGATACACTGCATATTACGTTATATGGGAAGGTATTTTCAATGATACACTGCATATTACGTTATATTATAAGGTATTTTCAATGATATACTGCATATTACGTTATGTGGGAAGGTATTTTCAATGATAGACAAGAATTACCATATATTCTAAGGTATTTTCAATGATACACTGCATATTACGTTATATGGGAAGGTATTTTCAATGATACACTGCATATTACGTTATATTATAAGGTATTTTCAATGATACACTGCATATTACGTTATATTATGAGGTATTTTCAATGATACACTGCATATTACGTTATATTATAAGGTATTTTCAATGATACACTGCATATTACGTTATATGAGAAGGTATTTTCATTGATACACTACAAATTACGCTATATTATAAGGTATTTTCAATGATACCCTGCATATTACGTTATATTATAAGGTATTGTCAATGATACACTGCATATTACGTTATATTATAAGGTATTTTCAATGATACACTGCATATTACGTTATATTATAAGGTATTTTCATTGATACACTACAAATTACGTTATATTATAAGGTATTTTCAATGATGCACTGCATATTACGTTATATTATAAGGTATTTTCAATGATACACTGCATATTAAGTTATATTATAAGGTATATTCAATGATACACTGCATATTACGTTATATTATAAGGTATTTTCAATGATACACTGCATATTACGTTATATGAGAATGTATTTTCATTGATACACTACAAATTACGCTATATTATAAGGTATTTTCAATGATACCCTGCATATTACGTTATATCATAAGGTGTTTTCAATGATACACTGCATATTAAGTTATATTATAAGGTATTTTCAATGATACACTGCATATTAAGTTATATTATAAGGTATTTTCAATGATAAACTGCTATATATTATAAGGTATTTTCAATGATACACTGCATATTACGTTATATGAGAATGTGTTTTCATTGATACACTACAAATTACGATATATTATAAGGTATTTTCAATGATACCCTGCATATTACGTTATATTATAAGGTATTTTCAATGATACACTGCATATTACGTTATATTATAAGGTATTTTCAATGATGCACTGCATATTACGTTATACTATAAGGTATTTTCAATGATACACTACAAATTACGATATATTATAAGGTATTTTCAATGATACACTGCATATTACGTTATATTATAAGGTATTTTCAATGATACACTGCATATTACGTTATATTATAAGGTATTTTCAATGATACACTGCATATTACGTTATATGGGAAGGTATTTTCAATGATACACTGCATATGACGTTATATTATAAGGTATTTTCAAAGATACACTACAAATAACGATATATTATAAGGTATTTTCAATGATACACTGCATATTACGTTATATGAGAAGGTATTTTCATTGATACACTACAAATTACGATATATTATAAGGTATCTTCAATGATACACTGCATATTACGTTATATGGGAAGGTATTTTCAATGATACACTGCATATTCCGTTATATTATAAGGTATTTTCAATGATACACTGCATATTACGTTATATTATAAGGTATTTTCAATGATACACTGCATATTACGTTATATGGGAAGGTATTTTCAATGATACACTGCATATTACGTCATATTATAAGGTATTTTCAATGATACACTGCATATTACGTTATATGGGAAGGTATTTTCATTGTTAGACAAGAATTACCATATATTCTAAGGTATTTTCAATGATACACTGCATATTACGTTATATGGGAAGGTATTTTCAATGATACACTGCATATTACGTTATATGAGAAGGTATTTTCATTGATACACTACAAATTACGCTATATTATAAGGTATTTTCAATGATACCCTGCATATTACGTTATATGAGAAGGTATTTTCATTGATACACTACAAATTACGATATATTATAAGGTATTTTCAATGATACACTGCATATTAAGTTATATTATAAGGTATTTTCAATGATACACTGCATATTACGTTATATGAGAAGGTATTTTCATTGATACACTACAAATTACGATATATTATAAGGTATTTTCAATGATAACCTGCATATTACGTTATATTATAATGTATTTTCAATGATACACTGCATATTACGTTATATTATAAGGTATTTTCAATGATGCACTGCATATTACGTTATACTATAAGGTATTTTCAATGATACACTACAAATTACGATATATTATAAGGTATTTTCAATGATACACTGCATATTACGTTATATGACAAGGTATTTTCATTGATACACTACAAATTACGATATATTATAAGGTATTTTCAATGATACACTGCATATTACGTTATATTATAAGGTATTTTCAATGATACACTGCATATTACGTTATATTATAAGGTATTTTCAATGATGCACTGCATATTACGTTATATTATGAGGTATTTTCAATGATACACTGCATATTACGTTATATTATAAGGTATTTTCAATGATACACTGCATATTAAGTTATATTATAAGGTATTTTCAATGATACACTGCATATTACGTTATATTATAAGGTATTTTCAATGATACACTGCATATTACGTTATATTATAAGGTATTTTCAATGATGCACTGCATATTACGTTATATTATAAGGTATTTTCAATGATACACTGCATATTAAGTTATATTATAAGGTATTTTCAATGATACACTGCATATTACGTTATATTATAAGGTATTTTCAATGATACACTGCATATTAAGTTATATTATAAGGTATTTTCAATGATAAACTGCTATATATTATAAGGTATTTTCAATGATACACTGCATATTACGTTATATTATAAGGTATTTTCAAAGATACACTACAAATTACGATATATTATAAGGTATTTTCAATGATACACTGCATATTACGTTATATCATAAGGTGTTTTCAATGATACACTGCATATTAAGTTATATTATAAGGTATTTTCAATGATACACTGCATATTAAGTTATATTATAAGGTATTTTCAATGATAAACTGCTATATATTATAAGGTATTTTCAATGATACACTGCATATTACGTTATATTATAAGGTATTTTCAAAGATACACTACAAATTACGATATATTATAAGGTATTTTCAATGATACACTGCATATTACGTTATATGAGAAGGTATTTTCATTGATACACTACAAATTACGATACATTATAAGGTATTTTCAATGATACACTGCATATTAAGTTATATTATAAGGTATTTTCAATGATACACTGCATATTACGTTATATTATAAGGTATTTTCAATGATAAACTACTACATATTATAAGGTATTTTCAATGATACACTGCATATTACGTTATATGAGAAGGTATTTTCATTGATACACTACAAATTACGATATATTATAAGGTATTTTCAATGATACCCTGCATATTACGTTATATTATAAGGTATTTTCAATGATACACTGCATATTACGTTATATTATAAGGTATTTTCAATGATGCACTGCATATTACGTTATACTATAAGGTATTTTCAATGATACACTACAAATTACGATATATTATAAGGTATTTTCAATGATACACTGCATATTACGTTATATGAGAAGGTATTTTCATTGATACACTACAAATTACGATATATTATAAGGTATTTTCAATGATACCCTGCATATTACGTTATATTATAAGGTATTTTCAATGATACACTGCATATTACGTTATATTATAAGGTATTTTCAATGATGCACTGCATATTACGTTATATTATAAGGTATTTTCAATGATACACTGCATATTAAGTTATATTATAAGGTATTTTCAATGATACACTGCATATTACGTTATATTATAAGGTATTTTCAATGATACACTGCATATTACGTTATATGAGAAGGTATTTTCATTGATTCACTACAAATTACGCTATATTATTAGGTATTTTCAATGATACCCTGCATATTACGTTATATTATGAGGTATTTTCAATGATACACTGCATATTACGATATATTATAAGGTATTTTCAAAGATACACTACAAATAACGATATATCATAAGGTATTTTCAATGATACACTGCATATTACGTTATATTATAAGGTATTTTCATTGATAGACTAGAATTACCATATATTATAAGGTATTTTCAATGATACACGGCATATTACGTTATATTATAAGGTATTTTCAATGATACACTGCATATTACGTTATATTATAAGGTATTTTCAATGATACACTGCATATTACGTTATATGGGAAGGTATTTTCAATGATACACTGCATATTACGTTATATCATAAGGTATTTTCAATGATACACTGCATATTACGTTATATTATAAGGTATTTTCAATGATAAACTGCATATTACGTTATATTATAATTTATTTTCAATGATACGCTGAATATTACGTTATATTATAAGGTATTTTCAATGATACACTGCATATTACGTTATATTATAATGTATTTTCAATGATACACTGCATATTACGTTATATTATAAGGTATTTTCAATGATACACTGCATATTACGTTATATGGGAAGGTATTTTCAATGATACACTGCATATTACGTTATATTATAAGGTATTTTCAATGATAGACTAGAATTACCATATATTCTAAGGTATTTCCAATGATAAACTACTACGTATTATAAGGTATTTTCAATGATACACTGCATATTACGTTATATTATAAGGTATTTTCATTGATAGACTAGAATTACCATATATTCTATGGTATTTTCAATGATACACTGCATATTACGTTATATTATAAGGTATTTTCAATGATACACTGCATATTACGTTATATTATGAGGTATTTTCAATGATACACTGCATATTACGTTATATTATAAGGTATTTTCAATGATACACTGCATATTACGTTCTATTATAAGGTATTTTCAAAGATACACTACAAATAACGATATATCATAAGGTATTTTCAATGATACACTGCATATTACGTTATATTATAAGGTATTTTCATTGATAGACTAGAATTACCATATATTCTAAGGTATTTTCAATGATACACGGCATATTACGTTATATTATAAGGTATTTTCAATGATACACTGCATATTACGTTATATTATAAGGTATTTTCATTGATAGACTAGAATTACCATATATTCTATGGTATTTTCAATGATACACTGCATATTACGTTATATTATAAGGTATTTTCAATGATACACTGCATATTACGTTATATTATGAGGTATTTTCAATGATACACTGCATATTACGTTATATTATAAGGTATTTTCAATGATACACTGCATATTACGTTCTATTATAAGGTATTTTCAAAGATACACTACAAATAACGATATATCATAAGGTATTTTCAATGATACACTGCATATTACGTTATATAATAAGGTATTTTCATTGATAGACTAGAATTACCATATATTCTAAGGTATTTTCAATGATACACGGCATATTACGTTATATTATAAGGTATTTTCAATGATACACTGCATATTACGTTATATTATAAGGTATTTTCAATGATACACTGCATATTAAGTTATATTATAAGGTATTTTCAATGATACACTGCATATTACGTTATATGAGAAGGTATTTTCATTGATACACTACAAATTACGATATATTATAAGGTATTTTCAATAATACCCTGCATATTACGTTATATTATAATGTATTTTCAATGATACACTGCATATTACGTTATATTATAAGGTATTTTCAATGATGCACTGCATATTACGTTATACTATAAGGTATTTTCATTGATACACTACAAATTACGCTATATTATAAGGTATTTTCAATGATACCCTGCATATTACGTTATATGAGAAGGTATTTTCATTGATACACTACAAATTACGATATATTATAAGGTATTTTCAATGATACACTGCATATTAAGTTATATTATAAGGTATTTTCAATGATACACTGCATATTACGTTATATGAGAAGGTATTTTCATTGATACACTACAAATTACGATATATTATAAGGTATTTTCAATAATACCCTGCATATTACGTTATATTATAATGTATTTTCAATGATACACTGCATATTACGTTATATTATAAGGTATTTTCAATGATGCACTGCATATTACGTTATACTATAAGGTATTTTCAATGATACACTACAAATTACGATATATTATAAGGTATTTTCAATGATACACTGCATATTACGTTATATGACAAGGTATTTTCATTGATACACTACAAATTACGATATATTATAAGGTATTTTCAATGATACCCTGCATATTACGTTATATTATAAGGTATTTTCAATGATACACTGCATATTACGTTATATTATAAGGTATTTTCAATGATGCACTGCATATTACGTTATATTATGAGGTATTTTCAATGATACACTGCATATTACGTTATATTATAAGGTATTTTCAATGATACACTGCATATTAAGTTATATTATAAGGTATTTTCAATGATACACTGCATATTACGTTATATTATAAGGTATTTTCAATGATACACTGCATATTACGTTATATTATAAGGTATTTTCAATGATGCACTGCATATTACGTTATATTATAAGGTATTTTCAATGATACACTGCATATTAAGTTATATTATAAGGTATTTTCAATGATACACTGCATATTACGTTATATTATAAGGTATTTTCAATGATACACTGCATATTAAGTTATATTATAAGGTATTTTCAATGATAAACTGCTATATATTATAAGGTATTTTCAATGATACACTGCATATTACGTTATATTATAAGGTATTTTCAAAGATACACTACAAATTACGATATATTATAAGGTATTTTCAATGATACACTGCATATTACGTTATATCATAAGGTGTTTTCAATGATACACTGCATATTAAGTTATATTATAAGGTATTTTCAATGATACACTGCATATTAAGTTATATTATAAGGTATTTTCAATGATAAACTGCTATATATTATAAGGTATTTTCAATGATACACTGCATATTACGTTATATTATAAGGTATTTTCAAAGATACACTACAAATTACGATATATTATAAGGTATTTTCAATGATACACTGCATATTACGTTATATGAGAAGGTATTTTCATTGATACACTACAAATTACGATACATTATAAGGTATTTTCAATGATACACTGCATATTAAGTTATATTATAAGGTATTTTCAATGATACACTGCATATTAAGTTATATTATAAGGTATTTTCAATGATAAACTGCTACATATTATAAGGTATTTTCAATGATACACTGCATATTACGTTATATGAGAAGGTATTTTCATTGATACACTACAAATTACGATATATTATAAGGTATTTTCAATGATACCCTGCATATTACGTTATATTATAAGGTATTTTCAATGATACACTGCATATTACGTTATATTATAAGGTATTTTCAATGATGCACTGCATATTACGTTATACTATAAGGTATTTTCAATGATACACTACAAATTACGATATATTATAAGGTATTTTCAATGATACACTGCATATTACGTTATATGAGAAGGTATTTTCATTGATACACTACAAATTACGATATATTATAAGGTATTTTCAATGATACCCTGCATATTACGTTATATTATAAGGTATTTTCAATGATACACTGCATATTACGTTATATTATAAGGTATTTTCAATGATGCACTGCATATTACGTTATATTATAAGGTATTTTCAATGATACACTGCATATTAAGTTATATTATAAGGTATTTTCAATGATACACTGCATATTACGTTATATTATAAGGTATTTTCAATGATACACTGCATATTACGTTATATGAGAAGGTATTTTCATTGATTCACTACAAATTACGCTATATTATTAGGTATTTTCAATGATACCCTGCATATTACGTTATATTATAAGGTATTTTCAATGATACACTGCATATTACGATATATTATAAGGTATTTTCAAAGATACACTACAAATAACGATATATCATAAGGTATTTTCAATGATACACTGCATATTACGTTATATTATAAGGTATTTTCATTGATAGACTAGAATTACCATATATTCTAAGGTATTTTCAATGATACACGGCATATTACGTTATATTATAAGGTATTTTCAATGATACACTGCATATTACGTTATATTATAAGGTATTTTCAATGATACACTGCATATTACGTTATATGGGAAGGTATTTTCAATGATACACTGCATATTACGTTATATCATAAGGTATTTTCAATGATACACTGCATATTACGTTATATTATAAGGTATTTTCAATGATAAACTGCATATTACGTTATATTATAATTTATTTTCAATGATACGCTGAATATTACGTTATATTATAAGGTATTTTCAATGATACACTGCATATTACGTTATATTATAATGTATTTTCAATGATACACTGCATATTACGTTATATTATAAGGTATTTTCAATGATACACTGCATATTACGTTATATGGGAAGGTATTTTCAATGATACACTGCATATTACGTTATATTATAAGGTATTTTCAATGATAGACTAGAATTACCATATATTCTAAGGTATTTTCAATGATAAACTACTACGTATTATAAGGTATTTTCAACGATACACTGCATATTACGTTATATTATAAGGTATTTTCATTGATAGACTAGAATTACCATATATTCTATGGTATTTTCAATGATACACTGCATATTACGTTATATTATAAGGTATTTTCAATGATACACTGCATATTACGTTATATTATAAGGTATTTTCAATGATACACTGCATATTACGTTATATTATAAGGTATTTTCAATGATACACTGCATATTACGTTATATTATAAGGTATTTTCAAAGATACACTACAAATAACGATATATTATAAGGTATTTTCAATGATACACTGCATATTACGTTATATTATAAGGTATTTTCATTGATAGACTAGAATTACCATATATTCTAAGGTATTTTCAATGATACACGGCATATTACGTTATATTATAAGGTATTTTCAATGATACACTGCATATTACGTTATATTATAAGGTATTTTCATTGATAGACTAGAATTACCATATATTCTAAGGTATTTTCAATGATACACTGCATATTACGTTATATTATAAGGTATTTTCAATGATACACTGCATATTACGTTATATTATGAGGTATTTTCAATGATACACTGCATATTACGTTATATTATAAGGTATTTTCAATGATACACTGCATATTACGTTCTATTATAAGGTATTTTCAAAGATACACTACAAATAACGATATATCATAAGGTATTTTCAATGATACACTGCATATTACGTTATATAATAAGGTATTTTCATTGATAGACTAGAATTACCATATATTCTAAGGTATTTTCAATGATACACGGCATATTACGTTATATTATAAGGTATTTTCAATGATACACTGCATATTACGTTATATTATAAGGTATTTTCAATGATACACTGCATATTACGTTATATGGGAAGGTATTTTCAATGATACACTGCATATTACGTTATATCATAAGGTATTTTCAATGATACACTGCATATTACGTTATATTATAAGGTATTTTCAATGATACACTGCATATTACGTTATATTATAATGTATTTTCAATGATACACTGCATATTACGTTATATTATAAGGTATTTTCAATGATACACTGCATATTACGTTATATGGGAAGGTATTTTCAATGATACACTGCATATTACGTTATATTATAAGGTATTTTCAATGATAGACTAGAATTACCATATATTCTAAGGTATTTCCAATGATAAACTACTACGTATTATAAGGTATTTTCAACGATACACTGCATATTACGTTATATTATAAGGTATTTTCATTGATAGACTAGAATTACCATATATTCTATGGTATTTTCAATGATACACTGCATATTACGTTATATTATAAGGTATTTTCAATGATACACTGCATATTACGTTATATTATAAGGTATTTTCAATGATACACTGCATATTACGTTATATTATAAGGTATTTTCAATGATACACTGCATATTACGTTCTATTATAAGGTATTTTCAAAGATACACTACAAATAACGATATATCATAAGGTATTTTCAATGATACACTGCATATTACGTTATATTATAAGGTATTTTCATTGATAGACTAGAATTACCATATATTCTAAGGTATTTTCAATGATACACGGCATATTACGTTATATTATAAGGTATTTTCAATGATACACTGCATATTACGTTATATTATAAGGTATTTTCATTGATAGACTAGAATTACCATATATTCTAAGGTATTTTCAATGATAAACTGCATATTACGTTATGTTATAAGGTATTTTCAATGATACACTGCATATTACGTTATATTATGAGGTATTTTCAATGATACACTGCATATTACGTTATATTATAAGGTATTTTCAATGATACACTGCATATTACGTTCTATTATTAGGTATTTTCAAAGATACACTACAAATAACGATATATCATAAGGTATTTTCAATGATACACTGCATATTACGTTATATAATAAGGTATTTTCATTGATAGACTAGAATTACCATATATTCTAAGGTATTTTCAATGATACACGGCATATTACGTTATATTATAAGGTATTTTCAATGATACACTGCATATTACGTTATATTATAATTTATTTTCAATGATACGCTGCATATTACGTTATATTATAAGGTATTTTCAATGATACACTGCATATTACGTTATATTATAATGTATTTTCAATGATACACTGCATATTACGTTATATTATAAGGTATTTTCAATGATACACTGCATATTACGTTATATGGGAAGGTATTTTCAATGATACACTGCATATTACGTTATATTATAAGGTATTTTCAATGATAGACTAGAATTACCATATATTCTAAGGTATTTCCAATGATAAACTACTACGTATTATAAGGTATTTTCAATGATACACTGCATATTACGTTATATTATAAGGTATTTTCATTGATAGACTAGAATTACCATATATTCTATGGTATTTTCAATGATACACTGCATATTACGTTATATTATAAGGTATTTTCAATGATACACTGCATATTACGTTATATTATGAGGTATTTTCAATGATACACTGCATATTACGTTATATTATAAGGTATTTTCAATGATACACTGCATATTACGTTATATTATAAGGTATTTTCAATGATAAACTACTACGTATTATAAGGTATTTTCAATGATACACTGCATATTACGTTATATTATAAGGTATTTTCATTGGTAGACTAGAATTACCATATATTCTAAGGTATTTTCAAAGATACACTACAAATAACGATATATTATAAGGTATTTTCAATGATACACTGCATATTACGTTATATTATAAGGTATTTTCAATGATACACTGCATATTACGTTATATTATAATTTATTTTCAATGATACGCTGCATATTACGTTATATTATAAGGTATTTTGAATGATACACTGCATATTACGTTATATTATAAGGTATTTTCAATGATACACTGCATATTACGTTATATTATAAGGTATTTTCATAGATACACTGCATATTACGTTATATTATGAGGTATTTTCAATGATACACTGCATATTACGTTATATTATAAGGTATTTTCAATGATACACTACAAATTACGTTATATCATAAGGTATTTTCAATGATACACTGCATATTACGTTATATTATAATGTATTTTCAATGATACACTGCATATTACGTTATATTATAAGGTATTTTCAATGATACACTGCATATTACGTTATATGGGAAGGTATTTTCAATGATACACTGCATATTACGTTATATTATAAGGTATTTTCAATGATACACTGCATATTACGTTATATTATAAGGTATTTTCAATGATACACTGCATATTACGTTATATGGGAAGGTATTTTCAATGATACACTGCATATTACGTTATATTATAACGTATTTTCATTGATAGACAAGAATTACCACATATTCTAAGGTATTTTCAATGATACACTGCATATTACGTTATATGGGAAGGTATTTTCAATGATACACTACAAATTACGATATATTATAAGGTATCTTCAATGATACACTGCATATTACGTTATATGGGAAGGTATTTTCAATGATACACTGCATATTACGTTATATTATAAGGTATTTTCAATGATACACTACAAATTACGTTATATCATAAGGTATTTTCAATGATACACTGCATATTACGTTATATTATAAGGTATTTTCAATGATACACTGCATATTACGTTATATTATAAGGTATTTTCAATGATACACTGCATATTACGTTATATGGGAAGGTATTTTCAATGATACACTACAAATTACGATATATTATAACGTATTTTCATTGATAGACAAGAATTACCATATATTCTAAGGTATTTTCAATGATACACTGCATATTACGTTATATGGGAAGGTATTTTCAATGATACACTGCATATTACGTTATATTATAAGGTATTTTCAATGATACACTGCATATTACGTTATATTATGAGGTATCTTCAATGATACACTGCATATTACGATATATTATAAGGTATTTTCAAAGATACACTACAAATAACGATATATCATAAGGTATTTTCAATGATACACTGCATATTACGTTATATTATAAGGTATTTTCATTGATAGACTAGAATTACCATATATTCTAAGGTATTTTCAATGATACACGGCATATTACGATATATTATAAGGTATTTTCAATGATACACTGCATATTACGTTATATTATAAGGTATTTTCAATGATACACTGCATATTACGTTATATGGGAAGGTATTTTCAATGATACACTGCATATTACGTTATATTATAACGTATTTTCATTGATAGACAAGAATTACCACATATTCTAAGGTATTTTCAATGATACACTGCATATTACGTTATATGGGAAGGTATTTTCAATGATACACTACAAATTACGATATATTATAAGGTATCTTCAATGATACACTGCATATTACGTTATATGGGAAGGTATTTTCAATGATACACTGCATATTACGTTATATTATAAGGTATTTTCAATGATACACTACAAATTACGTTATATCATAAGGTATTTTCAATGATACACTGCATATTACGTTATATTATAAGGTATTTTCAATGATACACTGCATATTACGTTATATTATAAGGTATTTTCAATGATACACTGCATATTACGTTATATGGGAAGGTATTTTCAATGATACACTACAAATTGCGATATATTATAAGGTATTGTCATTGATAGACTAGAATTACCATATATTCTAAGGTATTTTCAATGATACACTGCATATTACGTTATATGGGAAGGTATTTTCAATGATACACTGCATATTACGTTATATTATAAGGTATTTTCAATGATACACTGCATATTACGTTATATTATGAGGTATCTTCAATGATACACTGCATATTACGATATATTATAAGGTATTTTCAAAGATACACTACAAATAACGATATATCATAAGGTATTTTCAATGATACACTGCATATTACGTTATATTATAAGGTATTTTCATTGATAGACTAGAATTACCATATATTCTAAGGTATTTTCAATGATACACGGCATATTACGTTATATTATAAGGTATTTTCAATGATACACTGCATATTACGTTATATTATAAGGTATTTTCAATGATACACTGCATATTACGTTATATGGGAAGGTATTTTCAATGATACACTGCATATTACGTTATATCATAAGGTATTTTCAATGATACACTGCATATTACGTTATATTATAAGGTATTTTCAATGATACACTGCATATTACGTTATATTATAATTTATTTTCAATGATACGCTGCATATTACGTTATATTATAAGGTATTTTCAATGATACACTGCATATTACGTTATATTATAATGTATTTTCAATGATACACTGCATATTACGTTATATTATAAGGTATTTTCAATGATACACTGCATATTACGTTATATGGGAAGGTATTTTCAATGATACACTGCATATTACGTTATATTATAAGGTATTTTCAATGATAGACTAGAATTACCATATATTCTAAGGTATTTCCAATGATAAACTACTACCTATTATAAGGTATTTTCAATGATACACTGCATATTACGTTATATTATAAGGTATTTTCAATGATACACTGCATATTACGTTATATGGGAAGGTATTTTCAATGATACACTGCATATTACGTTATATTATAACGTATTTTCATTGATAGACAAGAATTACCACATATTCTAAGGTATTTTCAATGATACACTGCATATTACGTTATATCGGAAGGTATTTTCAATGATACACTACAAATTACGATATATTATAAGGTATCTTCAATGATACACTGCATATTACGTTATATGGGAAGGTATTTTCAATGATACACTGCATATTACGTTATATTATAAGGTATTTTCAATGATACACTACAAATTACGTTATATCATAAGGTATTTTCAATGATACACTGCATATTACGTTATATTATAAGGTATTTTCAATGATACACTGCATATTACGTTATATTATAAGGTATTTTCAATGATACACTGCATATTACGTTATATGGGAAGGTATTTTCAATGATACACTACAAATTACGATATATTATAACGTATTTTCATTGATAGACAAGAATTACCATATATTCTAAGGTATTTTCAATGATACACTGCATATTACGTTATATGGGAAGGTATTTTCAATGATACACTGCATATTACGTTATATTATAAGGTATTTTCAATGATACACTGCATATTACGTTATATTATGAGGTATTTTCAATGATACACTGCATATTACGATATATTATAAGGTATTTTCAAAGATACACTACAAATAACGATATATCATAAGGTATTTTCAATGATACACTGCATATTACGTTATATTATAAGGTATTTTCATTGATAGACTAGAATTACCATATATTCTAAGGTATTTTCAATGATACACGGCATATTACGTTATATTATAAGGTATTTTCAATGATACACTGCATATTACGTTATATTATAAGGTATTTTCAATGATACACTGCATATTACGTTATATGGGAAGGTATTTTCAATGATACACTGCATATTACGTTATATCATAAGGTATTTTCAATGATACACTGCATATTACGTTATATTATAAGGTATTTTCAATGATACACTGCATATTACGTTATATTATAATTTATTTTCAATGATACGCTGCATATTACGTTATATTATAAGGTATTTTCAATGATACACTGCATATTACGTTATATTATAATGTATTTTCAATGATACACTGCATATTACGTTATATTATAAGGTATTTTCAATGATACACTGCATATTACGTTATATGGGAAGGTATTTTCAATGATACACTGCATATTACGTTATATTATAAGGTATTTTCAATGATAGACTAGAATTACCATATATTCTAAGGTATTTCCAATGATAAACTACTACCTATTATAAGGTATTTTCAATGATACACTGCATATTACGTTATATTATAAGGTATTTTCATTGATAGACTAGAATTACCATATATTCTATGGTATTTTCAATGATACACTGCATATTACGTTATATTATAAGGTATTTTCAATGATACACTGCATATTACGTTATATTATGAGGTATTTTCAATGATACACTGCATATTACGTTATATTGTAAGGTATTTTCAATGATACACTGCATATTACGTTATATTATAAGGTATTTTCAATGATAAACTACTACGTATTATAAGGTATTTTCAATGATACACTGCATATTACGTTATATTATAAGGTATTT